>MU227908.1:560139-577077 GCA_018584345.1 Thuja plicata
TTTCTAAGTCGGCCTTACATAGGTGAACAAAGTATTACTGAGTCGGTAGAAGCTAGGTTCCTCAAGCTGGCTCGGTGATCTTCTGATACTCGACATCCACTACTGTACTCGGCATCGTCATGCTCTCAGTAAGAGTAGAAGCTCGGTCCATACTAGTCCTGAAGTGTAGCTTGGAACTCGGTAGCTGTAGTGACTCGGTAAATACATTGTCACTCAGTAACCACTGGTGACTCGGTAGAAACTGTCATCTCGGTTATCTTCAACTGATGACTCGGTGACTACCGTCTGCTCGGTAACTGCTGTTCTTCTCATATGCTCGGTGACTGCCTTACTGCTCGGTTTGAACTGTTTGATCGATGAGCTTTGTTGAATGCTCGGTATAGGCTGTGGGTTGAGTGATGAGCTCGGTAAGCATTCAAAACCGAATAAGTGTTTTCACTAAGTGCATTCACTGATGCCAAATGTATCATTATTCCAACAATAGGAGTAGAAAACAACATATATGTCCCCTCACAAATCTCATCAGACAAATAAAGATAACCAAATGTGTCATTGATATAAAGTGTATGGTTTATTTTGGAAATCTCAAGAGGTGTACCAACTATGGAAAATTGTATCACAACATGTTATGAAGGAGGTCCCATACTAAACAATGTCCTTCAAATACCAAATCATGCATGGATGAATAAATTAGAATCCATAGGGGTATGAAACCCATGACCCATAACCAAGCTTATGTGTTATGTGATCCAAGACACCAAAAAAAAAAATTCCCCATCCACAAATCATTTGAATGTCAAAGGATCACCATAAAAAACTGTCATGTTATGCTATATGGAGATCCTTATGATATAAAAATTAAAAATAAATCAAAAAAATAATGTTCTCAAAATGTAAGGCCTTATGACTCAAGAACACAACACATGTTTATACCCGTCACCCAACAACTATGTCCACCAAAATTACCTCTTCCTTTTAGACAAACATACCCAAACAAAAGTGCAAACAATGTTATTGAGGGCGGTCAAGGCTTAGCTGAGGTATCTACTTGAAAAGTATGAGGAAACTTTGATATATCATTATTTATAAATCAAAAGCATGATGGAACACAAAGATTTACAAAGAGGAGCATTAAACTTTTGGAGTTTTAATGTAGAAACAAAGGGAGTGACATCGAAGGTTGCAACAGACACTTGAGATTAAACATGATTAGAATAATTATTGTTTGTTTTGATGAATCTATTGATTGGTTTTCTAAAGGGAATATCCTCATTCCTATCAAAAGAGTTGATGATGTGAGATATTCAAACTGATTTAGTTGATGTTGATACTTATGAGGGGTATTGCACAAATGTGTGAAGAAAATCAATAGACAAAAGCTTATCGCTAATTTATTTTTGAAAATTAATAATGAAAATTATTTGAAATTATTCATCACAAATAGGATAAATTGTTAGAGTAATCATTATTTTTCTTATTAATTAAATCATGTTGATTTAATTAGTTAAGTTGTTTTATTACTCTTTAGTGCTTAAGCTTTCTCTTAGGTGCATTAATAATTAATTCTTTTATTAATTATTAATGTGCAACCTAGATTTTTTCCTTTTAGGGTTTCATTCACCTTTTAAGGTTTAACTTTGTAACTATTGTTCATTAATTCATAATAGAATTTTGCTATTCTCTTTTCGAGTTTCTCTGAGATTCTGAGTTCTTCATCTTTTTCCTCCTTTATGATTCCTTCTTGTAATAGGTACTTGCATGAAATTGTTCTTGGGCATAATCAGATCAGTGTTTCTCAGACCCTTTATGGTATCAGAGCCCCTATGCTACTGCCTATTTTGGAGTGTTTGAAGTGTGTTTCGAAGGAGAAAATCTTAGCTTTTTCAAGGTTTTTTTCTTCAATCTAGGGGTGAAGGTTTTTTGGAGCATTTTGGGCCCAAAAAAACCTCACCCTCGTGCTTAGAAGGCCCAAAAACCTATATTTTCATATAAGGTTTGTCAGTTTTGGCCTCCGTGACATATGGAAAAAAATTGGCCTATAGGCACATTTTCTGAGGCAAAAATGAAAAAATTTAAAAAAAAAACACAAAAAAGGTTTTATTGTGTAGGCAACGCACCACCGTACCACCATAGCATGATCCATGCCCCACCGCCACCCGCCAATGCCATCGTGGTTGCAGCGCCGCCCGAGAGGCACCGCGCCCACGCACCACCACCAGGCCCCTCCGGCTGCTGACATCACCTTTTTGGCATGTGATGTCACCTTTCCACTAACCAGAATCTTTTTAGGCGACCAAAATTTTTTTTGGTGATGACATCATGCTAACATCAATGACAGGCTAGTGACAGTCAGAGGGCCATCAAATTTTTTGCAAGGACAGGCAACGGCCATTTGGATGTCAAATTTTTTCTCGTGACTGTATTTTTCTAGCAAGTTGCTCATTCTGACCTCCTGTCAGTCTTTTTATCATAACTTGAGCATATGATATCACTTTTCAGCAAATAAGATATTGCTAGAAAGCTCTTCCCAAGACGGAGACCACCATGTGGGTTTCATATGAAAATTTGGTTGTTTGAGTACCTAATTTAAGCATCAAATTAGAGGCTTCAGTTTCCTCCCTCTTTGCATCTGGCGTCCAAGTTTTCTTCTTGTGTTTTGTGCTCTCTAAGTTATTTTTTGGCATATAGGGGATAGTATACTATTTTGTGGGGGGTGCATTTTACATTTTGTCATTTACTTCAGAAAGACCCTTGTGCTTTTGTCTTCTTTCTCTCAATGTCAGAACCTTCAGTTTCCCAACTAAAAACACATAACTACCACACCTGGAAAGCACACATGACTAGGCTGCTCATTTCATGCGACTTATGGTTCTATCTGGATGAGAACCAACCTGTTCCCAACATCCTTTATAGATTCTTCAACATAGGAATAAAATGGATGAAGCCATGGGCTTAATAGCACTAAAAATTTCAGACAGTCTCTTCTTTCACTTGGAGAATTTGCACTCCTTGGGCCATTTGGGGCTAGTTTGCAGGTTTTTTTAGCACAGTAAATGAGTTTTGAGCACAATAGCTTGATAAAAAATTAACCACTTTGACTCTTGACAGTTTTCCCACCATTGAGGACTTCTTGATGAACTTCAAGTCTCTGCATTCATTTTTACAGGGATGTGGGAAGAACAAGTCTGATGATGTGTGTATCTTTCTGATACTCTCAAAGCTACGAGGACAGTTTTAGATCTTCTCTTCCACTCTCTACTCCACTATGGATGCTTTGGGTGCTAGGCACACTATGCCTTCTTTTGAGGCTTTCTGTGATTGATTGACATGATAATAGGAAAAGATCCAATAGATGGATTCTTCTAGATCTATGAGCAAAGCATTGGTAGCTCAGTCTTCATAGGTGAAACCAAAATAGAAAGCCAAACTGAAGAAAGATTCAACAAGAAGTGAGTCTACCTCCAAACTTGCATAGAAAACTAATTTGAAACCTCTAGCTCACCCTTTAAAGGGTAAATCTTCTTCGAAGTCTATTGAGTCTTCCTCCAAGACTAAGAAGAAAACAAGTGAAACCTATAGTTTTTGTGGAAAGGATGGATATCTCATTTCTAGGTGTTGGAAACATTTGGAGGCTTTAGAGGAAACCATCCAAAAGCATCATATTTCTTCTCCTCATTCCACATCCTCCCCTACATGGAAAGGTCATGCTCTTACTACACGAGCATCAACTTTTGGGCCCACTTGGATTTTGGATTCAAGTGCCTCTCACCACATGACTCACACTTAGCAGTTGATCACCACACTTGCTCCTTGTGATACTTCATAGATTGTTGTTGGGAACTCATCACATCTTTTAGTTTTGGGTTCTTGTTTTGTTGCATTA
This sequence comes from Thuja plicata, assembly GCA_018584345.1. Taxonomy (NCBI): domain Eukaryota; kingdom Viridiplantae; phylum Streptophyta; class Pinopsida; order Cupressales; family Cupressaceae; genus Thuja; species Thuja plicata. The sequence continues at coordinate 564,023 of MU227908.1, forward strand.
GCTAGAGGTTCTCTTCAGGATGTTCTTGTGGTCCCTAATATCTCGATGAACCTCTTGTCCATCTATCAGATTTTCCTCTATGGTTCTGGTAAGGTAGTTGATTTCTCACCACATGATGTATTTATTTGGGACCTCCATGATTCTAATTCAATTGTAGCTACAAGGAGTGTTGACCCTGCATCCTTCTTATATAGATTTGAGCCTTCTGATGGTACATGTTCCTCTCTTATAACACATGTAGATTCAGTGAATAGGCCTTGGCATGAGAGTTTGGGACATGTCAATTACATATATATTCAGTAGATGAGCACACAAGCACTCATTCTTAGGCTTCCACAGATTTCTTGCACTGATGGTGTTTGTCAGGGTTGTGTTCTTGGAAAACAACATAGGGATCCTTTTCCTTAGGGATGATCTACTCATTCTTTGGCACCACTAGAGTTGATTCATAGTGACCTCATGTCATTTCCTACTCCTTTTTCTGGTGCTAGATATGTGCTTACTTTCATTGATGACTTCTCCAGCGCACATGGGTGTACTTTTTTAAGTACAAGTCTGATGTCTTTGATTCATTTTGAATCTTTAAGACATTTGTGGAGAAGCAATCTGGTCTTTTTATTCAGTGGATATACACTGATAATGGGGGGAGCATGTGAATCAATCTCTTAGAGATTTCTTCTTTGAACATGGTCTACAACATCAGTTTTCAGTTCCCTACACCCCTCAGCAGAATGATGTAACAAAGAGAAAGAACAAAACACTTTGGGAGATGGAAAATTGTATGATTCAGTCTAGGTCCATGGATTCATCTTTTTGAGTAGAGGCAATTAATTGTTCCAACTATATTTAGAATCAGATGCCCCAGAAGGTAGTTTGACATATGAATCCTGAGGAGGCTTGGTCAATCCTTATGTATCTTCATTCTGATTTTTTCATAGTGAAGCATGGATATTTATACCTGATGCTCAGAGGAGAGAAATGGAGTGGAAGATCTGACACCTCATTTTTTTGGCTACTACGAGGATGTCAAGGTGTAGAGGTTCTTTAATCCTGATTCTAGAGAGGTACTATTTTGATGGGATGTCATGTTTGATGAGCGCCTTCTTGCAGTAGATACACTAACTCCAGTGTCTACTTCACTTACCACTACTCCCTCTTCTCTTCCAGATTCTTTTTAGGATGATGAGGATGATGATCTTGGTGATCCCCATTTACCTCCACCACTGGATCCTCCATAGATGTCTATATGGGCCCATGTTACTATTGATGTTTCTAGATCTTTGGCAGGTGACCCTTCATCTTCCCATCGCACCCAATCTCATATTACAAGTTCTATCCTTCTAAGTCATGCTATTTGTGATGATCCTCAGACTTTTTCATCTACGATAGGACATTCTAAGTGGGACAGTGCCATGGAGGAGTATTCTTCTTTGATGAAGAATCATACATGGGATCTTTGTTCTCTTCCTAAGGGAAGAAAGTTAGTGTGATGCAATTGGTTGTATCATACTAAGTTTGCTTATAATGGTTCTATTGATAAGTAAAGGTCACTTCTTGTTGTGAAGGGTTTTTCATAGGTTGAGGGTATTGATAACACTGAGACATTTGGCCCTGTCACCAATATGAATTCTATTCTCCTTGTCTTATCCCTCGTAGCTTCTCAGGGATGGACCATTTTTTAGATGGATGTGAAGAGTGCATTCTTGCATGGCGATCTTACTAAGGATATTTACATGGAGCAGCCTCAGGGATTTTTGCAAGATTCCTCATTGGTTTGCAGACTTATATGGACTATTTCTTTCTTTCCATAGGATTCACATGTTGTCATTATGATCCTATAGTCTACATTGAACATCTTGAGGATGAGGTTTTGATCCTTGTGCTATATGTTGATGATCTTCTCATCACAGGTAGCTCATCTTCTATGATTCAGGGATTTTATTACACATTGATGGAGTAGTTTGGTATGACTGATCTTGGTCTGTTACACTACTTTCTTGGTCTTCAAATTGTTCAGTCCTCTGCTGGGATCTTCATTTACTAGTAGAAGTATGCTCTTGACATGCTTTCTTGTAAGCCTTCTCCCACACCTTTTTAGTCAGGTGTTACCTTGTCTACCTCTTGCAATTTTTCTTCAGTGGATCCTACATTGTATCGGCAGTTGGTTGGTAGTTTGTTGTGCCTGACACACACTCATCCTGATCCTTCCTTTGTAGTTGACCTTGTCTCTTGGTTTTGTCATGAGCCTTGCGAGAGTCATTTGCAAGCTACCAAGCATATTTTGTGATACATTAAGGGCACCATTTTGTATGGCATTCACTACACATCAGGGTCTCCTCACATTTTTGGCTTCATTGACTCAGATTTTACTAGTGATGTTGATGAGCAGAAGTCTACTTTTGGATTTTTTTTGTCTTGGGTCTAGTCCTATCACATGGTCAAGCAAGAAGAAGAATGCTTATGCACTTTCATCTATAAAGGCTGAGTATAGAATTTCCATGCACGTTAGTCAGGACATTTTATGGCTTCGATAGTTGATAACTAAGTTTGGTTTTCCTCCTGATCATCCCATTGTTCTGTGGTGTGATAATAAGAGTGATATTCATATTTCCCACAACCCAGTGGAGCATCAAAACACTAAACACATTGAGCTTCATATTAATTTCGTTTGCCAGCTGATTCAGGGAGGTGTTCTCATTTTGGAATACATTTCCACTGTAGCACAGGTTGCTGACATCTTCACTAAACCTTTGCATCTCTGTGCTATCTTCAATTGCGCTCTATGCTTGGCGTGACAAAATTTTTACTTGGGGGTCTTCTTGAGGCCTTCCTTCCTTCATGTGTTTTTCGGCATGTTTGTTCTATCTGTTTTTGGAGAGGGGTTTTTCCCACTGGGTTTTCTCCTTTGTCTCTAGTTTATAGTAATTTCTTTGTATTGGGTACCTGATCAGGGTTTGTTGTCGGGACCCATTTCCTTCTTTCATAGTTGTGCTAGGTTAGCTTACCCCCTGAGCTTAGCTTAAGGGGGGGTGTTAGAGTAATCATTATTTTACTTATTAATTAAATTATATTGATTTAATTAGTTAAGTTGTTTTATTACTCTTTAGTGCTTAAGCTTTCGCTTAGGTGCATTAATAATTAATTCTTTTATTAATTATTAATGTGCATCCTAGCTTTTTTCCTGTTAGTGTTTCGTTCACCTTTTAAGGTTGAACTTTGTAGTTATTGTTCATGAATTCAGAATAGAATTTTGCTCTGCTATTTTTGAGTTTCTCTGAGCTTCTGAATTCTTCATCTTTTTCCTCCTTTATGCTTCCTTCTTGTAATAGGAACTTGCATGAAGTTATTCTTGGGCGTAATCAAATCAGTATTTCTCAAATCCTTCATAAATAATTTTCAAATAGTGGCATGTTGTGATGTTGTTCTCTCCATCAAGGTTAAAATCCCATTGGGAATGAGTTCCCCCATTTGTAACCTCACTGGTTCATAGCTCCATGTCAAAGTGTTTACCCCTCTTTAAAAGAAAAATAAGAAAAATAATTTGTAAATACAAGTGTTTATATCTACCAATGAAATCAATAACTTTCTCTTTCAGACCTTGTTTATAATTCACCAAATCAAAGTAGCCTGTGGACCAATATTATTTTGAAAATGTTAAACAAGTGCATTAACCAATAGTTGAAAAGAAGTAATTGAACATCCAGTCGAAGAGAGAACATTCCAAATCTTTATCATTCAAGGTATGGGGAAAAAGTTTTGGTAGGATTTTTTTTTCCATAGTTGAAATTGATACACATGATTTGAATTGTTTTTAGGACTACAGGGGTCATCTTGTCCATTATAATTTTTAAAATAGGGAACCTCAATTTTTTGTGGAAGAGGTGTATGAAGGATCTCCATGGAAATATTATTGGATTTGAAGTATATGGGAATGCTGGATTTGGATTTAGTGATGAAAGATAATTATTGTTGCAAGGATGAAACATTTTGTAATAATTGGTTAATGGTGGAAATGATGAATGAATTGGCTTGAGAAAAGTTTTATTGTGGTGGAGGATTGGAATATATAGCATTATGTTATGTGGGAAAGAGATGGTTGAGAAAGAAATGGAAGGCTTGTGGAAGGTAGAACAAAAGAATATTGGGGTATAGGATTTCCCCCACTACTAACATGTGTAACATTAATAATTTGTGTAGATATAGCCATGATGGAAGGTGTATGTGTAGGAACTTAGGAAGAGATTTATGAATAGGCATGGGCATATCAACATGATTTGCAAGATTTGAATATCCAAGCACCTTAACACAACTAGTTTCTTTCATAGTTTTGTCATCCACTATGTGATCTATACCATGTAAAACTTCTGGACAATGCTCATTACTTTGAATCAACTTCCTTAGGCCCTCAATCAAGGGAACTTCCTCTCCATCCACATGCTCTTGACTTATAATTTTTTGAAAATTTTTCAATTTATTTTTAAGCTTCCCTAATTGTTCTTATAGAATTGAGTGGAAGACTAGTCCTCATCATGAGAAGTATGGGGAGATGAATTCTCAACATTGGTATGCATGGTAGGTGTTGAATTAGAGGATTTACCCAAAATCCTATAGAGTAGATTAGGAAAATCAAGCTCAATAATCTTAGAATGTAAAATTTGGGCAGCCATAATTTTATAACTTCTTCTCACTGAAATATTGGATTTGTAAAAATGGGCAATGAAGCTCATACAAAAGGAATATAGGGCCAAGATAAGTGATTTTGATCTTTAACATAATTTTAATAAATTATAATAAAAGAAGTATTTAATCAATATGAGATATAAAGGAAATGATTACTTAACTACCTATTCAAGCACTCAATGCACATTAGCAATGCAATAAAACTCAGTTCTAAACATCCAAATGAGAAAGTGTAAGCATAAAATACCATTTTACCAAAATGAAATGTTGGGAAATAAGGGGATAGGTGTCTAATTATGTATTTTAGAGTTTAAGAATACTCATATTTCCACTTTATTTCATCAAGGGACTAATACTTGATTCAATTTCAAGCTAATAGATGTAGGAAAGAGCTAAATGCAAAGTGGTTTAGGAAGGTACACCCCTTATTAGCATTTTTGATCTAATTTTTGTTATGATATCATGAATATGTAATTAAGAATATGTAAAAGACATGAAATAGAGTAACTAACAACATAGATATAAAGCTACAGGTTTGACAAAAAAATATAAAACATAGATCTAGAAAATAAATTTAGAGAGGAATTTATCACCAAATTTGGGCTCAATACACTAGGGCTAATACCTCGACTAAGCCTTGACCACCCTCTTTTGTTTCTCCTATGAATCTGAGACTAAGCTTGAAGCATGTTTTTTTACTAACTTTGTTGCACTTTGAAATTGTCGCTATACTTGTTATGTTTGAAGAGAAATGAAGAAAAACACTCCATGCCAATGGAAATTTCAAAATCACACTTAGAAAAATTACGGTATGTATGGTAGTCTAGGTTTCAAAAATATAGTTGATGACCATATAAAATTTTTATTGGAAATCTACTAGTATAAAACCTAAATTATAATAAGTCTAGGGAAAGACAAACAATCTCTTACTTTGTATATCTTAGCCCACTAAGTTGAATTAAGTTATTAGTATAATAGTTGTGCTAAAGGATTAAGTCTTGGGAAATCCTGATCTCTACGCAGTCTGATCTCTTAGATAGATTTCTCCATAGCCTCAATGGATAAAGCATAACCTTTTATTTATAAATTTTATTTCTCCCACCCACATTGGAGTGAGTTTATCCCCGCTTATGCCAATGCACTACAACCTTGTGTGCCCTCCTTCCCTCCCTCAGCTTTGGCGCTTTACGAAATAATGAAATGAAATAAAATGAAACCACCTTTTTTATTTTAAGTTATATGCCCATGTTGGTCATAATTATGATATCATCTCAATGTTATCATAATTTATACCAACACGAGAATGGATTAAAAAAAAATAAAAGTTTCCTTCTATAAACCAGCCAAGCAAAACCATTTTAATGCTTGGTTGGAAATGTTGGTCAATTTTGTGGGTCAAATGTAGTAGTGAGGTGACTTGGAACTGATTGTTAAGAAAATCCACACTCAATATTCTTGTAACAATAAGAAACTCTCAGATTACTCAAATAGGGCATGGGACTTGATCAAAGACTTTGAAGCATTCAATATCAAGTCCATCCCAAGAAGAAAGAATTTCATCACTGATGCACTAGCTTTATCTGCTAAATCATTACAACCAATGGAAAGGTCAAAACTAAAGAAGTTATTGGTGGAACTCATTTCGGCTCCAGCTATCCTAGACAATATTATCAACTTCTAGGTCTTTTAGGATGACCAACATATCCTTGAGTTCATCATGTGTGTAGGTGTGTTCGAAAATAAAATGATAGATGAAGGGAAGGAAGAAGTCAAAGAAGAAGCAAACCTAGAAGCGCCCGACGATTAGGGCATCATAAACTTAAGGACCAATTCCATACCTAAAGGTATGGTAGAACTAGAAAGAATTTTTTATAGTGATGAGACCGCTATGAGAAGATAACCGGATGTACCACCCTATGGTAAAGAATATGAAATATTCAACCTCTGAACAAAAGATGAGCCAAAAGAGTTCCACATCGAAAAAGTAGGCACAAAAGAAGAGAAGGAGAGAATGGTCCAAATCCTCTCCGAGTTTCAAGAAGTCATAGCTTGGAGCTATGAAGAATTGAAGATATATGACACCTCATTCATAGTACACAACAACCCACTAAAACCAGACTCCAAACCTTTCCAACAAAATCAAAGATCTGTGAACCCCACCATGGAGTCTCTAATACAAAAGGAAGTCCAGGAGTTGCTAGATGCAAATATCATATTCCCAATTCAACACTCCACATGGGTCACAAACTTGGTACTAGTGAGGAAGAATACTGGTGAGATTAGATTATACGTAGGTTTCTGAAACCTAAACAAGGCCTTCCAGAAGGACAACTACCCACTCTTGTCCCTCAATGAAGTGATGCAAGTAGTAAATAGGTCCCAAATGATGTTGTTTTTAAATGGTTACTCTAGTTACAATAAATTAATGGTACAAGAAGAGGATAGGCTGAAAATGACATTCACTACCAAATGGGGGACATTCACCTATCAACGGATTCCCTTTGGTTTAATTAATGTTGGGGCCACTTTCCAGAGAGATATGGACATAGATTTCAAGGGGATAGTTGGAAAGTGCATCATCATCTATATCGATGATGTCATAATTTTTTTCCAAATAGAGAACTGATCACATAAATGACCTAAGGAGAGTCCTTCAAAGGTGGAGGAAGTACAATATTTACCTCAATCCCAACAAATGTGTGTTTGGGGTCACAGAAGACAAACTGCCAAGGCACATAATCTTAGAAGCAAGAATAGTAATAGACCCCAAACTCGTACAAGGCATTCTCAAGATAATGCCACCTCATAGCCACAAGGAGTTGAAATCATTCTTTGGGAAGATGGAATTTGTAAGGAAGTTCATCAACAGTTTTGCCGAGATAGTAAAACCACTAATGACATGTTGAAGAAGGATGCTAAAATCAAGTGGACTTTCCCAGTGAAGAATTCATATAAGGAGATAAAGAACAAAATCCTTACAACCCCCATCCTCGTTAGACCAGATTACACTATCCCCTTCAAGATGTATTCCTTTGCATCTAAAAAATCATGCCCAAAAATCCTCACACAGAAAAGGGATGGTGAAAATGAGAGGTTGATAGCCTTCATGAGATGCCCCCTTAAGAATGTCAAAGTTAGGTACCCTAATCTAGACAAATAGTCCTTCGCTTTGGTCAAAGTAGTAAAAAATTTCTGGCATTATCTCCTAAGAAGAAATTTTTTTGAGATAGTCCTCGACGTTGCTGTAAAATATTTGTTGATGCAAAATGAACTAGGAGAGCGAAGGGGAAATTGGATGGCAATTCTACAAGAGTTCAAACTCAAGATAAAGAGTATCTCTAACATGCTAAACTATGGTCAGCTATAGAAAAACAATTATGAGGGTCTATACCTGAGGTGTTTAGACAGGCTCAAAGCAAAACAAGTCCTAGATGATTTCCATGACAAATATGGGATGATCCATGGGTCAGCTAAAGCCACTTCCCACCAAATTTTGAGAGCAGGATAGTAATGGACGACCCTTTTTAGATCCACCATCGAACATGTAAGATCATGCCACACCTACTAGACAAGTACAACTTGGGAGAACCTGATGATGCACTTACAACCAATATATGAGTTGCATATGTTTTACAAGTGGGGCTTGGATTTTTTTGGAATTATTAACCTCCCTTCATCTAGGGGTCATAATCTCATCTTAACAACCACTGATTACTGCACGTGTTGGACAGAAGCCCATGCAATAAAAAATTGCACCACTAAAGTGGTAACCAAGTTCTTAGAAGAGTATGTCATAACCAGGTTTGGGATGTCATTCTATTGACAATGCCCCCTCTTTTTACTTTGCTACGCTCATGCAATGGGCCTTTGAAAATTAGGTAATTCTAAAGTTTTCTTATAATTACTATCCACAAGGAAATGGCATGGTAGAATCCACAAACAAAAACCTAACAACGGTGATCAAACACCTCCTAGATGATAACCCAAAAGATTGCATACATAGCTAAAATATGCTTTGTGGACCGACTGAGTGAGGATTAAAATTCCTTAGGAACATCCCCATACCAACTAGTCTATGGCCTGCAACCAGTCTTCCCTATGAACTTGAAAATAAAAATCTTGAGATTTGTGGACCAGTATGTTGGAGGTGAAGATCGAGTACAGGTCTGACTCATAAATCTCCTCAAGCTTGAGGAGAAAAGAACTTTATCCCTGGAGCATGTGTCAAAGTGCAAAGCCTTCATCAAGCAGTGGTTTGACAAGAGGCAGTATCAAAGCTTTCAAGATGTTTGACCTTGTCTTGATGTGGGAAAAGACAAAAGAAAATCCAGGAAGCCACACCAAGTCTCAACAATTGTGGATAGGTCCCTACCAGATATCAAAGATCTTGGGAGAGAACACCTTTAGGATCAGTACCTTAGATAGGGAATTGACCCCATTTCTAGTCAATGGGAAATTCCTCAAACATTATTTATTATCATAAGTGGGATTTCCTTTTATCCCTTATATTTTAGTTTTTGTTTGTTTGATTCTGTCCTTTTCTTTCTTTCTTTCTCTTTCAGTCCTTCTTTCCCTTTTCTTTTGTCTATATCTTTGCTTTCCTTCTTTTTGTTGGGGCTCGCTATTTATTTTTGCCTTGGGTTGGTGCCTCTTGACCCCATCTCAAGTAGTATTTGAAAATTGGAGCAGAGATATTTCTTGGTCAAATTATCTAAAGAAATGTTTGGCATAGAGAAAGTTCCCAAAGTTAGAAGTGACGGCATCTTCCATCAACAATTAAAGAGATGTCTAACCCTCGGTCATCCTAATCACAAAGTAAAATAATAAAAAACACACAAGAGCATTGGTTTCTTGAGCATTTTTTAGTTGTTACCGACATTATCACATTGACTCAGACACCCACCAATCCCAAAACCCAAGTCTAGTGGATGCAAAAGAAATAGGGAAGAAGGGAGAAAAGGAAAAGGAACAAATGAACCAGCCAAGAAAAGATAACCTAAAGGGTAGTTATAATAAAAAAACCTAGGTAGCATAGCCTATTCATTTCTCAAGTTACCCAAAAGAAGAATATGTACCTAAATATATTTTGAATAACTACACAATTTGAGTCATAGTCTAACTCAGGTGAACACTAAAAAAATGAAGAAATTGCTTTCAAGACAAGATTCCCCTGCATACCTCAAAAATATAGCAAACAAAATAGATGAGGTTGACTCTAGAAACTTCTACCAGGGCTATGGACACCTGACTGACAGTAGAGAAAGGTTAGATTGGGATTCGGGGAAACTTTGTTGGGGCTATAGATGCTTGACTAGTAGCAAATCTCTTTCTGGGAAGCCCTGGTCTCCATGGAAAAGGTTGGGAACAACTGAAAAATGTTCTGGTCACTGCATTCAAAGGTTGAGAAATGAATACACACACACACACAATAGAAGAAAAACATAATATTTGTTAATCTTGGGAGTCAGTGAAATATGGTCGACACGAGTGGCTCTTGGTTTTTGCCTCACTACAAAGTTAATTTCCAGAAGGGTTTTTCTTATGAAGAAATGCCTTGGTCATTCCTCCTTTTTTCCAGGGCTATTTTTTGTGGGTCCACAACACACACCCCATTTTGGCCCTTTGGTCATGAGGACCCCCCCTTTAATTTTTTTCTTTTGATTTCCCCCCCTTTAGTTCCTTGAATTTTTTCTGGGGGTCCCATTGAGAAAGTGCTAAGTATTTTTCACACTTTCATACTTTCGCACTGAAGAGGTCACCTAACCTCTGAAAGGCCAAAAGAGAGAATGTGCTAAGTCCTTTTAGAATTTGTCACTTTTGTACTGATGAGGTCACCCGATCTCCAAAAGCACAAAAACCTAAAATTCCAGAAGCCTGGGCCGACACCTTTCAATATTTCAGCCTCTGAAACACCGAAAAGGGTGAGGGTTGTTTCTTTCAGAGTTTCAAACTTTGAAATCCCAAAATAAATGATGTCACCTCACATGTGGGCTATAAAATAGACATGACACGTCTTTTTTCTCACTTTACTTTCTCACATTCAGATGTGTTCACTTCCTTGCTGCTCTATTTCTTTGTGTGGATTTCTCATGGTTTTTTACGATAGATCTATCCCATCTCTTCACAAGCCCTAGAAGGTTGGCATCTTCTCCACCTTTTACCTTCATCTTCTTTTCATTTTTTCCTTCTTTCCATGCTTTCTTTTCATTCTTTTTGTTATTAGGGTCGTCGGTCCTCCCTTCTTTCCTCTCTCCGTACTGCTCCTAGGTCGCCACGTCCTTAGCTCTAGGAGTTATTTTAATTTGTAGATGTTTGTTTCTAAATTTTTTTTGTTGTTTTTAGGTTTTTTTCCTCTCTAAGTAGTCACTTATTTTCTACCTCTAAAAGGCCAAAAATGGACCACTAGCATCAGATCCAAAGCACAAAATTACTAAATGCAACTCTTTGGACTTCAGACTTTCAAACTTGTAGGTTGTGTAGAACCCAACATCCCTGACGTCCAATGCACCAAAAACAAGGTCACCACCCAAATTTTTGGCCTTTCACACTCAACAACCCTGAAGGGCATCCTTGAAACCAATATTGACCTTTTGTACTCCAAGGCATTTTTGATGTTTCGCACTTTGAATTTCCTTTTCACCTTTACACTTTGAAAGCTCGAAATGACATCCTTCATATGAGCCTTCTAGAAGTTTTTGGCATTTTGCACCCCAACCTTGTTTTCGATGTCCGCAAGTCCAAATAGATGAAATATCTACCAAGTTTCATTTATGATTGATTTTGAGTCACTATTACTAGTCGTTAGAATTGTAGTTTTTCTTTGCATTGTTCTTTAGTATTTTTTTTAAGTACATGTTGATGTTTGGATATTTTTCTTATAGGAATGCTAGAAAAGGGTGTCATATCACCAATGAAGTACCTTTTCAAGGGGTACTACATGCTATACAAGACCAGAAACAACCACCAAGATATCACTAACAGAGACATAGGCAATGTAGATTGGAATGAACTCTTGGTCAAGTGTTCCAAGCCTACTGGAACATTGTCCAATTGCACTACCTTGGCCCTATCTTGTCTAGTGAACATAGATGCACACCCAGTATCAATTTTGTCCTTAGAACTGATCATGACCTTAGTGTACCATTATGTACCTGATGAGAGGGTGGTTAAAAATAGAGAGGGAGATGTGGTCTTGGATCTCATACTAGATAATATTGAAGATGTCTTCCATCTCCATAAGGGGGTCGATTGGTTCTACAACTTCTTCACTAACAAAGGCCTGGAATAGTTTACAAAACACACTTTGGATGCAAACAACATTTCCAATCGTGAATATTTGATTCATTCCCTACCCAAGAACATACTTGAGAGGATAGACTTGAGGTGAGGATACCTCAAAGATGACATCCAAGTGGTTGTTATAATGCTGAGCTGATTGTATGGACTACCTCAGTCTATCCAGCTTGAAAAGTGGATGATCCTGTTGATTGACAGAATCAAAGGGAAAAAGACTAGGTTTGAATGGGAAACCATTCTAAGTGACATCTTATGTCATGCCCCGCCAGGGAACTAGGAAGAAACAAGAAAGGTTACTCAGTTAAGAGTCTATATATATATATATATATTTTAAGTTCTAAAGTTATACATTTTGATTAAAAATTCTCCCTAGGTTCCCCAACAAACAAGACTTAACCATAACTTTCATTATTAAAGAAAGAACATAAGATTCCATAACTTTCATTATAACATAGTCTCTAACATATTTGTTACATAACTTTTGTTCGTCTAAATCATTTAACTTCTAACATATCATGATTCTTTTCTTTTCAAACTTTTAAAAGAAGTGTGCATAAATTAAAAAGCTTTCCTAATAACTATTGCATGCTATTTAGAAATAAACCATCATTGCATTTTAAATATCAATATAACCAATTTTCTTATTCTCTTTCATAACCATGAAACATCATAATTCTATCATATTTTCCATAAGCAAAGTTCACTTCTTTTCTTTAATAAATACATCTTTTACATTGAAAGATAGTTGATCCCTTTTCCCATTTTCCTAAAAATACCCATCCCATTACATCAATCTAGAATATATCAAATATTGATTTACATTCATCTCCTCTTGGGAGGTTACATTAATGAAATATCATTACATGATCAACAATGAAGAACAACAAGAAAGTCTTCATCTTTCACAATTCTGGAGAAAGCACAAGCAGGATCCATTCACAACTCTATGAGCAATACCTTGATAAAATATTTACCACCCAACCATGTGGATACCCAAAAAGGATCCACTCCCCCATGCTAGGAGATAAACACCATGATCCACACAAGAAGGTGATAACTAGGCCATTCCTAAGGAGAGG
>MU227908.1:584373-596549 GCA_018584345.1 Thuja plicata
AAGTATTAACCACAATTCAACCACAAATAATATTCACCTAGTTCAATAACAAATATCGACAATTGACCAAATGCCAAGCGTCAATAAACAGACATCAAATTATAATAAAAGACAATTCTCAAAAGGAACCAACATGGGGATAGGGATCAAGGTAAGGCTTTGTCTTGTGGAATCAGGTGTTATCTACATCACAACAACAATCGAGGATTTAGAGAGCACGCTCAGACCTATGGAGCTAGGTGGAGATGATGCTCGGTACCTGCAATCCTGCATCACCAAGGAGAGATACATGTGCATAGAAACATATATATACATATATAAGACATTGAAAAAAAATGACCAGGATCGATACATCGTGTGGACCTCAACTAAGTGAGTAACTACGACTTTGTCCTGAGTCATGAAAACACGTCTGACATATATGCCAAAATTAATACATCATAAGAGATTCTTGAAATCACGTTAGTCAAAATAGCACACTTATAAGTGGGAAAGGTTAGAACTCTATTTATTGCATATAATAATTCTTTTTCATAAAGACATTAATCATGAACACATATATATATATCAAAACATCTCACTAAGCGTAATATCATCTAGATCTACCAAAATGTAAACAACTAAAATCATATAGTTTATGTCAAAATGCCAAACACAAAATAATATTATAGTCATTCGAGAGGGTATTACATATTATCTGAGAACCTAATCTCAGTAAAGCATAACCTTAAATTTTATATGACCTCATACATGGTATACTTGCTAGCAGCAAGGGAAAAATACCTAGGACTCATGAAACAAGGGGCATTCGACCAACCAAATGCCTGGCCTTTCAAAGTCTACCCATAGTTGAAAAGAAAAATGAAGATGGACAAAAATAGTCCAGACTATAGGATAGTGAACGATGCTTTCATCTTCACAATTATCGAGTCAATAGAGGATGATTATGCTAAAATATTATCAGAAGAGGCTGCCTCTAAGGTTAGGGAAATAGGGGCTTTCCACTTATAGTTTAGGACATTTACTTACATCAGAGTAGCAGGATCCACTCTCAACCCAAAGAAGCTACCTAGATACCTTTCTGATTGGGTAATCATCATAGAAATGGACAGATAGCTTGTAGACGCATATGAACACATAAAACACAAGAAGAAGAATTGTTGGGATTTCCCCATATCAATAGACCCATATAATTTCCACGATATTAAAATATGAAAGTCCCTAGAATTTGAATGGGATGAGTGCCCACTACAATTGTATGCACACTTTAGGACTAGGTTTTACCCCATAGGAACCTATAGATATATTATGGGTAAAAACTATGTTCATGAGCCACATATAAAATATCACTATATCAATTGCATGGATGATTATGAGGTCCGGTTAAGGGAATATTGCAGGATGACTTTAACATTGGCAGAGGTGGCCCTAGAGATCATAATTCTTCCCAAAGTTTGGGACAAAGATATACACCAGGCTAATTGTGAATGCTGAAGTAGATAAAGACTAAAATGATAGCATCGATTTCAAGGCAAGGCACGTAATTATGGAAACTAGGTTGTGTGTCAATAAATTGTTCCAAATTGATCCTATTCCAATGAACCCACAATTTAACCTGCCAACAAAAGGAAACAGAAAATGTGGAGGTAAGACTGTAGTGCCTCTTTTCAAGAAGGCCCCACCATAGAAGCTGGGAACAGTATATGGTCATGAGCGTCTAGTTGTGTATGGTTCTTATCCCAATCATAATCCACCAAGGACTAATATTATTGGGAGTATAATACCACCCATTGACCAATCAAAGGTAACACAAGGGGAACTTCCTACTACCTCTGGTCAGTCTCCTATTTTAAATACTTCCATAGGAGAGAGAAGAAAATTATATAAGAGGAAGAGAGAATCCACCTCTCCACATTTAGAAACCCTGATGGTGGAACCAAAAGAGAAATAAAATGAGGAGGATTATATACCTCTGGTTAGAAGGACAAGGTCCATGAAAGTTGCGTTAAGGGAAAAGGGTCCTGATGAAGGCACACCTACCAGTGAAGAAATAGAGACATAGGAAGAATAAGAAAATCCTCTGGACTTCCTTGGTTTAGATGAGTTTCTCATGTCCAACTTTGGAGACCTTGAAGGTTTTGGAGACCAAGCTTAGGATTCATTTCATCCAAAAGAAGTTAACACAAGGGGACAGGTTCTAGTAAACCCTCAAGTTATCATCACTCCACCTCTAACTTAGTTTAAAAATCTCACAATGAATGTACCACTGACAGGAATGGACACAAGCGCAAACAAGGATATGATAACCCAAGGTGTGTCTGGATCCGCTATTTCCTAGGTCGCACACACTACTCTAGAGAAGTCACTCAAGGATGTAGGAGGATAAGCAAATGGAAAAGGATGTAGCTCCCACTCCACCACCTTCTCTTCAAACTCCTACTCCCACTCCTCTTCCAACTCTTACTCCCACTCCTCCACCTTCTCCTCCAACTCCTTCTCCCACTCCTCCACCTTCTCTACAAGCTTCTACTCCACCACCTTCAAATCCACTATCTTCCTCTAACCCGAATCCCCAAGTACCGTTGAATACGGGAACAATGCCTCATATTTAGAAAAAACTACAGTCAATAATGATTCTTAGGGCCAAAATATTAGGCAGCCCCTTAGAGGATGAAGATAGAACACAGGATAAGGAGAAAGATGCCACAAAATAAGAGGGGAAACAAAATGATGAGGATAATAAAGAAGGAAAAGAAAAAGATGAAGAAGAGAAAGGAGATGAAGAAGTAGAAATACAAGAGGAGAGGGTAACCCAAGATGAACAAGGCCTTTCCCTAGTATTGCATATTACCCCTTATGAGCCTATCACTACCTTTACTAAACCAACTTGGTTTACTAAATAAACTTAGCCTAGGAAGAGGGCATATACAGAAGAAGAAGAAGAAGAAGAAGAAGAAGAAGAAGAAGAAGAAGAAGAAGAAGAAGAGGCTATTGGATGATATCAGTTTCTGGTACTAATCATACTATTGATATTCATGTTTTGTCACTGATGTCAACATATGTTTCTATGGAGAGGATAGACTGGTTACTTAATTGGCATAAGTGTACGAACACTTTACAGATGATTCAAAATGATTGAAGTTGGATATATGAAGAAGGATGTGTGTTGAACTTATTTCTAAGGTCGCTTCAATTTACGTTTCATATTGCAGATGTTACAGTTGATTTGGTGAAGACTAGTTTCTAGACTATAACTGTGATGTTAGATAGAGAAGGTCTCTGTATTTCAGGTATATCTTTCTGGTGAAGATATTTCAGATGAAGCGAGCTTACTGGTGGACAACCAACATATGTTAGTATAATGGGTTGAGTTCATTTATTATGTGGTTACTGGTGACATCAACTATGGTGTATATTCTAGAGGAGACCTATCTAGTGGCCGACTTCAGACATGTAGCATATAAAATGAATTGTGAGCATGGATTGTGGATCTAGGAGTACATTTGATGGATTGTATTTGATTTTTACTTGTTATAGGTACTGTGTGTATTTAGCAAGGGGTTATATAATTACTTGTATATTGGAAAGCCTTAATTGGCCAACCTAATCAATTGTTTGTATATTGGGAAAGCTTAATTGGCTGACCTAAAGAATTATTCTAAGAGGGTATATATGTGAGATCTTTTGTTTTGGAAATATGTGGTAGGCATTGAAAAGGTAGTGAATTGTGGAAGATGCAAGGATTGTTGAATGTTGGATGTAGAGAAGAGTTGATTATTATACTTTATTGGAACTAACCAAGAAAAGATAGTTTCTATCAGATAGTTCACTGGACTATATATTTTATATATACACTTGTTCGGATTGTGAAAACTTGAGGGTGGTTTTAACCTTATTTGGGAAGTATGCTTGGGCAGTGAGCCTACTACTTTTCTTGACTCCTAACAGGGACTGTGTACTGTAATGTTGTATAAGCTCCTAACATGGCTAAATCTTTTAATAGGGATACTATACTCTCAGTACATTATTTGTGGGTGCTAATTCCCACCGGGGTTCTACCTTTAACAGGGTTCCTCAACAACAAGTATTGTGTTATGGTGTTGGAATTTACTGTGATATCATTTGCATTGCAGTTTTAGTTTATAAAGTTTAAAATTTAATAATCTATATTACAACTGATTTACCCCCCTCTCAATTGTCTTGTGGACTGTTATTCCTAACAATCAGTATTAGAGCTACTGGTCCTTAGAGAGAAATATTAATAGCTTGAGGTGATCCTAAAGATGACTTACTATAGGAAGGTTAGTCTGAAATTTGATCCTAAAAACTTTGACAGCTGGAAGAACAAGACGAGAACACACTTACTAGTTTTGGGAAATGACTACTAGATGATCACAAAGAAGAGTGAAAAGATAGCAACTAAGGTAGAATTGGAGAAGGCTACTGAAGATGAAAAGAAGCAATTTTCATGTAATATGGTTGCAAGGGAATCCTTGATCAATGCACCTTCTGAAGGTTAATTGATAGAAGTAAAAGACCTGGACTCTGCACATGAGATATGGACAAGATTAAAAGCATTGTATATTGGAGACAAGTTTACAAAATAGACAACGCTATAGAACTGGAAGACAAAATTGGAATCAATGAAGATGAGAGAAGATGAGAACATTAGGGCATATGCACAGAGAACTACAGAAGTGGTTACTGGAATCAAAAACTCTAGAGGCACTTACAATGAGGAAGAAGTGATTGTGAAGATACTCACATCTTTGACACCTATCTAAAAAACCAAAGTACAGGCTATAGAGGAGATTATACCTTTTACACTAAACTTTACTAGAGAGATGTTGATCGGAAAGCTACCTACTTTTGAGCCCATAGAATTGGGAGATTCTCTACTTAAGGTTGAGTCAACATTCTAGGAAAACATGCATAAGAACAAAAAGGCCTTATCTAGAAATGCGATCACCAACAGTGGTGACCTGAGAGAAGAGCCTAGATACTATGTTGATGAATGGGAACAAATAAAGGAAGAACAAAGAAAGATAGATGAAGTAGTGGCACTGATTGCTAGAAGATAAAAAAGAGGTAAGGGAAAATTTGAAGGAAAATTACCTTTGAAATGTTTTACATGTAACAAGATTGTTCATTTTGCATCTAGATGTCCTACAAGAGTTCCAAAGCACAAACCAAAGTTTTTCAAGTCTAAGTATTCAAAATAAAAGGAATGTTATTATGCTAGTGAAGGTGTATCTGATGATAATGATGACTATGATGAAATTGGATTTATTTCCATCAAAGATGATATACCTATGCATGAGGAAAAAACTTTAGTATCCTGTGTTGAAAAGAAACCTGAATGGGTTATAGATAGTGGTTGTTCACATCATATGACTGGAGATAAAAATAATTTTGTGATTTTGAAAAGACATGATGGTGGTGTTGTCAGATTTGGTGACAATACTCCTTAGCTTA
The DNA here is from genome assembly GCA_018584345.1 of Thuja plicata. Taxonomy (NCBI): domain Eukaryota; kingdom Viridiplantae; phylum Streptophyta; class Pinopsida; order Cupressales; family Cupressaceae; genus Thuja; species Thuja plicata. The sequence continues at coordinate 589,849 of MU227908.1, forward strand.
TCATTGGAATAGGATCTATTTCTCAGGATGGTTAGACTAATATTGACAATGTATTACTTGTTGATGGAATAAAGCATAATCTGTTGAGTTTTGGACAATTAGTGGAAAAGGGTTATCAATTGAAATTCACTAATGGGAAATTCTCTATCAAAACTAAACCAGGAGACTTGATCGCATCTGGTACTAAATCTAGAGGAAATGTATTTGAATTGAACACATCTGAAGCTTCTCATTTTATTGCGAAGGTTGATGATAGTTGGTTATGGCACAAAATATTTTGTCATGTTAACTTTGATAACATTGCGAAGTTGAGTATGAAAAAATAAGTAAGAGATCTACCTAAGATTGTGAAGCCATCTAACATTATGTGTAGAGAGTGTGTTATGGGGAAGCAAACTAGAAGAACTTTTAAAAGAAAATCTTATTGGGAAAAAAGGGAAGTTGGATATGGTGCATATAGATCTGTGTGGTCCTAGAAAGAACTAGATCATACTATGGTGAAAGGTACTTTATACTTTTTTTTTATGATTTTTCTAGGATGATGTGGGTTACATATTTGAGAGAGAAATCTGAAGCAGTTGACAAGTTCAAGTTATTTAAAGAAAAACTTGAGAATGAATCTGGCCTAAAGATAAAGTTTTTGAGATCAGACAAAGGTGGTGAGTTTACATCAGAGTTATTTAATTCATACTGTGAAGAGCATGGAATATTTTGATAGACATCTGCACCTAGGAAACCACAATAGAATGGGATTGTAGAGCGAAGAAACATAACTATATTAGATGTTGCAAGGACTATGTTACTGGAAGGAAATGTATCACATTTTTATTGGAGATAAGTTGTTGGTACTATTGTGTACACTTTGAACATAATTCAGATTAGAGAATCTACATGCAAAACTCCTTATGAATTATGTTTTGATCATACACCTACTGTGAAATATTTTAGAATATTTGGTAGTAAATGTTAGATCAAGAGAGACGATGAAATAGGCAAGTTTGATGCTAGAAGTGATGAAGGAATTTTTCTTGGTTATTCTACTAAGAGTAAAGCATATAAATGTTATAATCTAAGATTGAGGAAGTAGATTGAAAGCGCCAATGTGAGGATTGATGAAAATTTTTAGATTTAGGAAAGAATATATGAGTGTGGTCAGATTACACAAATGAAAGAGGTTACTACTGAACCTGAAGAACCTCTGATGGTTGACAATGAGACTGAAGATGAACTGATTGAGGTCACTAAGACTCCTAATACACCCAGGTATGTAAAGAAGAACCATCTTGTAGATCAGATAATTGGTGATGTAAGTAAGGGCATGATGACTAGATCTAAAGCTAGAGAAGAAATTTGTTTGATTTATCAAGTTGAACTGAAAACTACTGATGAAGCATGTAGAGATGAATCTTCGACTAAAGCTATGGAAGAAGAACTTAAAAAGCTAAAGAAAAATAATACTTTGGAATTGGTTCCAAGACCTATGAACAAAAATGTGATTGGTAGTAAATGGGTTTTCAGAAACAAGATGGATGAGGAAGGAACAATGGTAAGAAACAAGGCTAGACTAGTATGTAAAGACTATTCGCAACAAGAAGGCATAGACTATGAAGGAAAATTTTCTCATGTTTCTAGATTGGAAGCTGTGAGATTATTTATTTCTTATGGTATACATAAAGACTTTAAATTTTATCAGATGGATGTGAAGTCAGCATTCTTGAATGGTCATCTGGAAGAAGAAATTTACATTGAGCAACCTAATGGTTTTCCTTTGACAGATGATGAAAACATGGTTTGTAAGCTAAAGAAAGCATTGCATGGACTAAAACAAGCATTGAGAGCATGGTATGCAAGGTTGGAAAATTACTTACTTTGTCTTGGTTTTAGGAAAGGTAATGCAAACAATAATTTATATTTAAGAACTGACGAAGATGGAATCTTGATTATAGAAGTTTTTGTTGATGATATCATTTTTCAAGGCAACGACAAGATGATTAAGAAGTTCTCTAAAGAAATGGAAAATGAATTTGAGATGTCAATGATTGGTGAAATTAAAATTTTTCTTGGTTTGCAAATGGCATTTTTATATCTCAGACCAAGTATCTTAAGGAAATGTTGAAGAAATTTGGAATGGAAGATTGTAAACCTGTTGGAACACCTATGGTGATTGGACACAAACTAACTAGTAATGATGAGACTCAAAGCATTTTTCAGACAAAGTATACATATATTATTGGTGGTCTATAATATCTAGCTCATACTAGACTAGATATTACTAATGTAGCTAGAATTGTGGCTAGATATCAGGCAGATCCTAAAGAAACACGTTTTGCTGCTAGGAAAAGAATTTTTAGATATTTGAAAGGGACAATACAATATGGATTGTGGTATGAAAAATCAGATGATTTTACCTTGCAGGCTTATACTCATGTTGATTGGGCAGTTAATATGGATGACAGAAAGAGTACAAGTGGCGGTGCATTTTTCCTTTGTAAAATGTTGGTTTCTTGGTTGACCAAGAAGAAGAATTTATTGCTCAATCTACTATGGAGTCAAAATATGTTACTGCTGTGATAAATTGCACACACATTGTTTGGATGAAACAATGCTGAAAGATATTGGAATATTTTTTTAAGAACCAATGATAACACTAGCATAGTAAACATGTCAAAGAATCCTATAATGCATTCAAAGAATAAGCCTATTTCCATTAAGTATCATTTCTTGAGGGAGAAGGTAGCAAAGAAAGAAATTAAACTGGAATACATTAGCACAAAGGAACATATAGAAAATATATTTACTAAACCTTTGCCAAAAGATGATTTTGAATATCTTAGAATAATGCTTGGGGTGATGGCCCCTCCCAGTGGTAATTAATTGATGCAGATATGCATCATTCTAGTGGATTTCAGAGCTATATCATTCTGTGGAATTGATATATGGATCTACTCCTTAGAGGGAGTGATCAAAGGAACACTAGAGCACATTTGGGTGATCTTGCACTTGGATGTTGGACATGAAGATTTGAAAACAATATACCTTATAGAAGACTACAGATGAGTTATGGAACCCTTTGCCATTTCTGTGAAAGGGGGAAGGAATCTATGTGAAAATCCCTACTATTTTTGGGAGATTTGTGTTGAGGACATTGAGAAGATTGTATTGACATGAGAAAGTATTTTTGAGTTGATTTTGGGTTGATGGATTTACCCATATGTTTCTATCAATGCCAAAGGGGGATATTGTTGGATGATATCAGTTTTTGGTAGTGATCATATTGTTGATATTCATTTTTTGTCATTAATGTCAACATATGTTTTTGTGGAGAGGACAGACTAGTTACTTAACTGGCAGAAGTGTATGGAAACTATATAGATGATTTAGAATGATATAAGTTGGATATATGAAGAAGGATGTGTGTTGAAATTATTTCTAAGGTTGCTTGGCTTATGTTGCATATTGCGAATGTTACAGTTGATTTGGTGAAGACTGGTTTCTAGACTGTAACTGTGATGCAAGACAGAGAAGGTCTTTGTGTTTCAAGTATATCATTCTAGCAAAGATATTTTAGATGAAGTGAACTTACTGGTGGACAACTGACATATGTTGGAATAATGGGTTGAGTTTGATTATTGTGTGATTACTAGTGTATAGTAGGAAAATGGAAGCACTTCCATGGTAGACTGGTTTAGCCTTTCAAGTAAGTGGTTTGGGGTCATATCAAGCACCTTGAATGGGTTCCAAAATTTTACTTGGATTTCCTCCTATTCTGCCTCTCTTTCCACTTCTTTGTATCCAGTTTTTGGCATCCTGGACTGTAGATCTAAGGTCTTTGACCTCAGGGTCAGGGTCAACCTTTTGGGTCTATGTTGACCTCAACCCTGACCTAGGTCAAGGTTGACCTTGACCCTAACCTAGGTCAAGGTTGACCTTGACCTTAACCTAGGGTTCAAATATTAGGGTCACATAGTTTCCAGATGTCAGTCTTTGCAAAAAGTCATTTCTCGCTTCCGGGTCGGTTGTTTCAGGTTTCGAAGCGGTGATTCCTAATTTATATTTAATATAGGTCCTCTCCTAGGGGTAAAAGGTTTAATGGGAATTTAATTATCCTATTTCAGCCTCCTTATAAAATTGTGCCCTAATTTCATTTAAAAGGAAGCCACTCTCTCTCATTTTCTCTAAGTCTTCCAAGTGCAAAAAGCTCTAACCAATGTTTTGTCAAGAAGAAAAAGGTTCAAGAATCCATTTTTCTACATGTTTCCAAGCTTTCAAGGTGTTCAAGGCCTCCTCTCAATCATTCAAGTTCTCCATTGAAGATCAAGGATTCAAGCTTCCAAGCCTTTGAAGGGATTAGGTGCAAACATTCAAGATTTATCATTCAAACCCTAGATCTAGCCATCATGGTGATGTGATCTTCCTTCAAGATCCTTTGTGAATCCTCAAGACACTTTCATCCTCTCTTCAAGGTATATTTCAAGCATAAAATCATGGAGGCTTATTTTTTCTAAAGTCCAAGCTTTCATATCTACATATTTGCTTACATTTGAATTACAATTGCATATCTATTCAATATCATAGCTTCATTGTTAGATTCAATTCTAATACTTGCTAGCATTCTTATTTCAATTATCGATTTCAAGGTTCATTCCTAAATCAAGGTTTGACTAAGGAAAACCCCTCCCCCACAACAAACAAACCTATTTTTCTTGTAGGTACAGGTTCAGGACTGTGGATTTGAACCCAGATCTGGATACCCTTTTTGGCCAACTATCGGGATTCGCAAATATATTCTCTATCAGACTTGTGCAGGTCAAGGTCAATATTATTGGGTCAGGGTCAAAAATTGTGGGTTAAGGTCAACCTTTTTCATAAGACAGAGTCAGATCAAAAAAATATTTCTAGGTTTTGTTCATTTCTGCATTCTGATTCTAGATCATACTTCAGGTTTTTCAAAAATAGAGTACAAACATCAGAAAAAAGCATTCTTTGATCTGCAATTATTTAAGGTTAGTACATTTCTCCTATCCATTTCAATTCAAATCCTTAATCATTCTAAATCTATCACACATTTACATTCATTTCAAAACACATTTTAAGAGGGAAACCTAGGATCTCCCTCTTTATTCTTATTTCCAATAGATTGATTCATTTATGCATTGATCCTTTTTGGGTTGATCAATTTGGATCCTTCCTTTGTGCATTTTAGAATAAAAGGGAATATCTTATTTATCCCTCCAAACTAAACATTAAATTTAAGGTGATAAGTGATTTGAGTATCAAAACACTCTTACTCTATTAACATCATTTTTTACCTTTACATTTTGGTGAACCCGTGATAGACAACTCTTTCTCTTTGGTGTTAGATTTGAATTTCATATTAGATCTTGCATGCATATAGAAGTAGGTTTTATTTTATTCTCTTTCATCTATATTTAAAAATTCATAAAAATCACAAAATTTCTTTAAAAATACAAAAACATTTACATTTTTTTCATTGTGTTCAACATGTATGATTTTTGTTTTGAATACTTTGATGAGACTTTTGTTGCTAAAAAGGATAGATCCCATAATGAGGTACATGGAAGTGAGGATTAAATTTATTTGAATATGATCACCATGGATCTTATTCCTCTTTCATCCTCTTCTACAATCTCTTCAATTGACCTTTACCATAGAAATGAATTAGGGATAGATATTAATTCTTCTCCTAATATATGTCTTTTCTATGAGCCTAATTTAGAATATAATTCTTCCCCCTTTAGGGATCAAGTTTTAGGTGCTCCTACAATGTGCTTTATTGATGGGGAGGATAATACTCCTATTTGTGATGAACCTTTGGATTTGGATGTTGATTACTCTCTTCCTCATGAAACCATTATGGATGATTCTACTTTTTGGGATGAACCCTTGGATAAAGACATTGATTTATCCCCTCCTTGTGAAGATGCTTTGATACAAGAGGGTGATTTATTAATGGATGACATATTCATACATGATGATGACTCTTTTTATAAAACACACTCCCCTTATGTGGACATTTTAGAGAAAGAAGAAAACATTATAGACTCTTTACCTCCATTTGGGATTTCTTCCAGTAACGAGACATTAGCGAGGAATGATAGGAATTCATTTAATATTCTTCCTCTTAGTGATTATCCTATGGAGAATCAATAGCCTACCCCAGATTCTCCTAGGATGTATTCCTTTATTTTTCTTTCTTGTGAATCTATCAAACATACTCATGATGACATAGTGATTACTGAAGTTCCATTGACTCCTTTTGATATGGCTTCTTGTTATGATCCTATTTATCATTTACTAGTTAAACAAGGATTCCATATTCAAGGATGTACTTAGCATAAACATTGAATTCAAAATCCCTTACAAAATGGGGGTCATGAGAATTCTTATGGATTGGAATTTAATCCTCAACAACATAGCAATGTTACCAACATATCAAATAACATTTCAAAATGTGATGACCCTATGAAGGAATTTGATGAAGAGGTTGTTCTGCCTAAACTCCTTCGTGCTAAGATAATTACTAGACCTAAACACAAAGAAACGTAGTCTATAATTAAAGATTCTTCCTTTTTGTTTCTATTATAGATTTCATGATCACTCTAATGAATTTCAAGCTTTACAATATAAGATTAGGCAGCTCATTGATAGTAAAGTTATTTATATATCATGTGGCAATGAGT
>MU227908.1:596599-607649 GCA_018584345.1 Thuja plicata
ATTTATATATCATGTGGCAATGAGTTATATTTCAATCCTATTTTCTCTAAATAACATTTATGTTCCTATTATGGAACTCCATATTATGTAAACAATTTTAGCCTAATCTTTGGGGGCTCGTTGTCTTACATAGTATTGTGAGTGGTATAATAGGTCCCTTTTCATCCTTGTCCCTACACTTGGGGGGCATGGATGCCATCTCCTTCTTTTCCATCTTTCTGGGATTCACTTTTCCCTTCGTTAAGTAGTATCTATCTATTATGTGATATCCAATCATACATGAAAATTTTGGTTTGAATTGAGGATTTATGTCCTTGATTATAACCTATTTTATTGTTTGAAATTGGGTTTCTAGGGTTGATAGATCTCTCACCTTGGAAACTGAATAGTGTGTTATCCCTCGTAAGGGTTACTTTTTCACTTCTTGCATGATATCTCTTTTCTACAACAAAATCTCTTGATATAATTTGATATATCCCTTGCCTTCACACCTGGGGGGAAAGGTATTTTCCTTCTTCCTCTCTCTAAGGATTTACTTTCCTTAGCTTAGTGGCATTTGTTTATCATATAACATTATTTCCTTATAAAGATGTATGTTTTTGACTATGGATACCCTCTTATATGAGAGGTGATTATCCTAGGTCATCACCTCTACTTTATTTTGCAAACTATGCTTTTGATAAACTCTTTCCTTTGCTTTGGGTTAGAGTTTGACTCCTTCATTCTAAGATTCCTCTTCCTCTTCATTACAGGGGGCTTGATGATTGAATCTTTGGTCCCTCTTTGTCTTTAGAAGATGAGATTTTATCTTAAGCACTCCTCTATGGTAGGGATCTTGTTGATAAGATCTCTTTCTCTTTGAGGATCCTTTTTCCATAAGTGACATATCCATTTCACGATTATCTATGTTCTTGGATGTAAGGGTCAAGGCTCTTCGCTAAGAATATGGTATACATTGTTGTTAAGCTAGATATCTCCTTACCTTGTGAAGTAGGTATCCTCTTTCTCTTCCTTATCCTTCCTAGTGGGTAGTCATGATAAGGAGGGGGCATATATAGGGTCTCCCTTGTACTATAGTTTACATTAAGTTACATTTTTCAGCATGTTAAATCCCTGGAAAGTAACACACATAAGTTGATAGATCCTAAAGAGACACGCATTTTTACTTTTATGTTTGCTAAATCCTTGGAAGGTAACACACATAAGTTGATAAATCCTAAAGAGACACGCATTTTTTACTTTTATGTTTGCTAAATCTTTGGAAGGTAATGCACACAAGTTGCTAAATCCTAAAGAGATACACACCCTTTTATTTTACGATATGCTAAATCCTTGAAAGGTAATGCACATAAGTTGCTAAATCCTGAATGGACACACATTTTATATTCCATAGTGATACAAGAATGTGGATCTATGGATATTTCAAATGCTGTCAGAAGATGCATTTACAATTACAAGCACATTTTATGGGTGAACCTGTTGGGTTCTCCCTTCTTGGTGATTCATAGTAAGTTGGGAATCTTACTAGGTGAGGTAATCACTTTTCCTTCTCTCTCTTTCACTTTCATGCTATTAGGATTAGATCATGAAGCTATGTTATCTATAGTGTTTCTCTTGTCTTCCTTATGTAATCATGTATGTTTCTATGATTAATTTCTCTTTATTTCCATATCTTTATGCATATATGTTGAGTTAGAATCCTTGGTCTAGGGGCTTATTTCCTTGACTTAGTGATATTATACTTGTTGTGATCCACTAGTGTCTTTTTTCTAACTTTACCGTTAGCATGTTTGATTTCTATACTCCCGCTAAAGTGGGGGCTAAATGTATAGTCAGAAAATGGAAGCACTTCCATGATAGACTGGTTTAGCCTTCTGAGTAAGTGGTTTGGTTTCATATCAAGCACCTTGAATGGGTTCCTAACTTTGACCTAGCTTTCCTCATGTTCTACCTCTCTTTCCACTTCTTTGCATCCAATTTTTGGCATCCTGGACTGCAGATCTGAGGTCTTTAACCTCAGGGTCAGGGTCGACCTTTTGGGCCTATGTCGACCTCAACCCTAACATAGGTCAAGGTCAAGGTTGACCTTGATCCTAACCTAGGTCAAGGTTGACCTCAACCCTGACCTAGGTCAAGGTCGACCTTGACCTTGACCCAGGGTTCAAATCTCAGGGTCCCACAATTTTTGGATGTCGGTCTTTGCAAAAAGTCATTTCTTGCTTCCGGGTCGACTGTTTCGGGTTTCAAAGCGGTGATTCCTAAATTATATTTAATATAGGTCCTATCCTAGGGGTAAAATACTTAATGGGAATTTAATTATCCTATGTCAGCCTCCTTAGAAGACTGTGCCCTAATTTCATATAAAAGGAAGCCTCTCTCTCTCATTTTCTCTAAGTCTTCCAAGTGCAAAAAGCTCTAACCAAGATTTTCTCAAGAAGCAAAAGGTTCAAGCATCCATTGTTATACATTTTTCCAAGATTTCAATGTGTTCAAGGCCTCATCTCAAGAATTCAAGTTCTCCATTGAAGATCAAGGATTCAAGCTTCCAAGCCTTTGAAGGGATTAGGTGCAAACATTCAAGATTCATCATTCAAACCCTAGATCTAGCCATCATGGTGGTGAGATATTCCTTCAAGATCATTTGTGCATCCTCAAGAAACTTTCATCCTCTCTTCAAGGTTTATTTCAAGCATAAAATCATGGAGGTTTATGGTTTCTAAAGTCCAAGCTTTCATATCTACATATTTGCTTACATTTGAATTACAATTGCATATCTATTCAATATCATAGCTTCATTGTTAGAAATTCAATTCTACTACTTGCTAGCATTCTTATTTCAATTATTGATTTCAAGATTAATTCCTAAATCAGGGTTTGACTAAGGAAAACCCTTCTCCCACAACAAACAAACCTCTTTTTCTTGTAGGTACAGGTTTGGGACTACAGATTTGAACCCAGATTTGGATACCCTTTTCGACCAACTATCAGGATTTGCGAACAGATTCTCTATCGGACCTGTGTAGGTCAAGGTCAACATTTGTGGGTCAAGGTTGACCTTTTTCATAAGAAAAAGTCAGATTGGAAAAAGATGTATGGATTTTTTTCATCTCTGCATTTTGGTTCGAGATCATACATCAGTTTCTCCAGAAACAGAGTACAGACCTCAGAAAACAACATTCTTTGATCTGCAATTCTTTAAGGTTAGTACATTTCTCCTATCCATTTTAATTCAAATCCTTAATCATTCTAAATCTATCACACATTTACATTCATTTCAAAACACATTTTAAGAGGGAAACCTAGGATCTCCTTCTTTATTCTTACTTCCAATAGATTGATTCATTTATGCATTGATCCTTTTTGGGTTGATCAATTTGGATCCTTCCTTTGTGCATTTGAGAATAAAAGGGAATATATTATTTATCCCTCCACACTAAACATTAAATGTAAGGTGATAAGTGATTTGAGTATCAAAACACTCTTACTTTATTAACATCATTTATTACCTTTACAACTAGTGATGTCAGATGTGGCGTATATTCTGGAGGAGACCTATCTGGTGGCCGACTTCAGACATGTAGGGTGTAAAATGAACTGTGAGTGTGGATTGTGGATCTAGGAGTATATGTGATGGATTGTATTTGATTTTTACTTTTTATAGGTACCGTGTGTATCCTAGTAAGGGGTTATATAATTATTTGTATATTGGAAAGCCTTAATTGGCTGACCTAATCAATTATTTGTATATTTGGAAAGCTTAATTGGCTGACCTAAAGAATTATTGTAAGAGGGTATATATGTGAGATATTTTTTTTTGGAAAGATGTGGTAGAGATTGAAAAGGTAGATAACTATGGAAGCGGCAAGGATTGTTGGCTACTGGATGTAGAGCAAAGTTTATTATTATACTTCATTGGAGCTCACCAAGCAAAGAAATTTTCTATCAAATAGTTCACTAGATTGTATATTTTATATATACACTTGTTCATATTGTGAATCCTTGAGGGTGGTTTTAACCTTCTTTGGGCAGTGAGCCTACTACTTTTCTTTACTCCTAATAGGGTCTGTCTCCTAAAAGGGACTGTGTATTGTAATGTTGTAATAATCTCCTAATAGGGACAAATCTTTTAATAGGGATACTATACTCTCAGTACATTATTTTGTGGTTTATAATTCCCACTAGGGTTTTACCTTTAACACGGTTTCCTCAACAACAAGTATTGTGTTATGGTGTTGGCATTTACTATGTTATCATTTTCATTATAGTTTTGGTTTATAAAGTTTAAAGTTTAATAATCTATATTACAACTGATTCACCCCCCCTCTCATTTGTCTTGTGTAGTGTTATTCCTAATAGAGGCATACATGTCCTTCCTAGGCCAAGCCTTCCACAGGTAACCCCAGAAGACTACACTTTTGAAGAGGTTGATTTGGGGGAGCCTACAAGGGAAGGAAGTAAAACTCTGGTAGCTTTAGGACTCAAAGATTCTTTGAGTTTCATGGACAAGGATGAATATAAAATCATATCATTAACTAAGAAAAATGTGGCTCTAAAGAAACTCATTCACAAGATGGTGGGTCCCATTGACCCAAATTTCCTAGAAGCATCATTACAGACTGTCCTTGACAAGAAATTTGCTCTGAAATTTCTAGAAGGCATGACTTGTTCTTTCATACAAGCATGCACCAACTAGAAGATTGATTTTGAAAAATTTAAAGAGGGGATTATTAAGGCATTTTTCAGGTCATTCAAAGCTATCCTTGTAGAAGCCATCAAATTGGTGGATATGATGGAAAGTGACACCGGATTAGAATTCAAACTAACAAGATGGCAGACTGCTTTGCGGGACCTAGAGATAATCAAGAAGAAACGCTTCCAAATTTTGGTAAAGGTGTATGAAGGTGCAGAGTTAAAAAATATTGGCACATGGTTCAAGAGTATAGTCAAAATGGTTCAGGTCTACGAGAAATGCTTAAACTGCATATGCCAGAGGCATGAAGGAGTCATAATGTAGGTAGAATAGATATAAAATTTCTTCATAGGTATTGACTTGGAATTGTACAAGGATGAAGAACATCAGATTCTATGCCTGACCAAAGAGATCATACAAAAATTCAAGGGCATCCTAGCAGGGGTCAACAGAAAGAATATCTTCAGCAACACTTTTACTTCAAAGAAGATATGTAGAGAATGGAACAATATGAGGAAGAAATAAAGTTCTTCACTTCAGAGTTGACCACCTTCAGGGAGAAGAAATAACAATGCCTTAGTGAAGTGAAAGAGAAAGAGGTAGACTATGATAACGTGCAAGAAATAGTACAAAGGTTGCAGGAAGCTCATCTAGAAATACTCCCATAGTGACTTATCACTGGAGACTTAGCCAAATTTTGGGATAGAAAATTTTCCATACTTAGCCATTTTGCGAGGGCTATTTTTTCAGCCTTTTGGCCTGTGAAAGTCCAAAATATTGGAGGACCCAAAAATTTATTTTCCATACTTAGTGAATTTTGCCCCTATCAAATTTTGGAGAAAATATTAGTGTCCAAATCCTGGGCCATTCTAGTGTGAGAAATTTTTACATGAAACTAGAGTTTTAGATCAGAGTGATCAACAACTGGAGTTTTTTTTTCATGACTAAAGGTCTTCTATCAGTCTTCACCACACAGGGAACTCCAAATGAATATTCTAAGGGAGAACTCAAAGATCAAAAGGAAGACTTCAGTTGGAAATGGTGGAGCACCAATTCCTTTTTCCTCCTCTTTCTAAGTGAATTAGTAGTATTTTTATTTAACAAGCTTTAGATTTAGCTTTGTTTTCATCATTTTTAGAGTTAATGAAACCCTAGTTTTGGGGTTTAGAGTTTGTAGATCAAAGAACTATATATTTTAATCAAAACAATGTATTATGGTTGGATCTTTTATGCAATAAAGATATGAAATTGTTGCTTCGTCAATGATCTTGCTGTGATGAATGGTTGGGAAAGATAATTTTCTTGGTTCAAAGATAAATCTGTCTCATGTGTGTGTGCATACTTGTGGCTTCATGATTTTGATAGATATTGAAAATCTTGCATCTTGATACATTTCTCTCCAAATGATTGCATCTTTAGGGTATAGAATCATGACATGGTCTGATTCATATTCAGTCAGTTTCCATCTTTCTATCATTCAATTTGGAAGGGAGGTTCAGAAATGGTTTATGTTCCTTAGGATTTTGTTTTCAACAAATCTTCTTAATCTCTCATTACCCAAATCTTTTGATCTACTTTGACAATCTGGATAAATAGATATTAATCATAGGTTTAGCATAGATTTGCATCATTAGTAAGCTACATGCATTGATAAATTAGAAAATACAAAAACACGTACTAATTTTTTTTTGCATTTTGACGTCTTGAAAGTACCAGCAAAGGCCTTCTTGTGATTATTCACATTTATCTTCAAATGAGTTTACCTAGTAGGTTGCACCATGACCACTAAGAACCTTGAGAATGACTTTGTTATTATTTCAAGAGAGGAAATCGAATCCCAAAATCCTAGCAATTGACTTGTGTAAAAGAAACACTCAACAAGTATGTTTTTGCCAATTCCCTGAGGAATTCAACATCTACAAAGATTTTTGGTACAATAAACATGGCTAAATTTAATTTCCAAGGATTAGACATAGGTGTCCCCTTAACCCTATTTTGAAGAAATAATTAAACAATGACCAACTAGAAGAAGGTGTTCAAGGGTTTGTACACTTACTACATGCATCATTCCATTGAAATTCATCTGTAGACTGACTATTAGTTGACCCTGGTAATAATTGTACAACTTCCTACCAGTATAATTTAAATGGGGTTTCGCAGAAGTAATAGAATGTATAGAATCTTCTTGACTCATGATTTAAACAATGCACAAAACTACAAGTAATGAAAATACATTTTTTTCTAGAGAAGAGCAAAATTATTCCACTTACAACTTACTTTAAAAATGATCAAAATACCTCCTTCACAACTTCCTGTACAAACACCAGCTCTGCATTTTGTCTTTCTAAATGAAATTGGATGATAAAAATGATTTAAATCATGAATTTGTGAGGATAATATCTCAATTACCAAATCCATCTCTTTAGTATTAATTCACATGGTTCAACTGTTACTTCAAACTAGCCATTCTTTCTCCTCTTTTCCTTTTACATTAGGTCATCGATTTAATTTTGCATTATATAATAGAGGAAATAAATTCCACATCAGCAAAACCTTGTATTTTCACATCCAAACTAGCACAATATTACTTATGTGACCCCTTTACCTTATACTATCTAACTTCCCCTCAGTGTCTGAGGTAACACATGTCACACCCTCACACACTCGCAAATACCTTCCTATAACTTCTTTTAATGCTATGAGGTAGTGACACATACCATGGTTAAGTTCCTTTATCATTAGTAAAAACCCCACAACTCCCAACACCAAACCATGGTTTACTATTGCAACATAATAAAAAAACATATTAACCCCTCCAGTCAATTATGGAAAACAACATGTGGAATCTCTTCATGCACCCATGAATAGTCCTTTTAGCTGAATTAAAACCATACGGGTTGCAACAGAAGTTACCTTAGCCTTTAAGTCACTTTCATGCTACCACATGTCACTTCCTCATGCGCTCATGACCATAAAAATTCCTTTTTTTTTCCTAATCATGGAGAGGATACGAAGACACCTTTTATTAATTGTTAGGGTGTTCACCGCAGCATCGCGACAGTATATTAATAATTTATTTCTAGAAATTATTCCTCCACATATCGATCATATAATAAAGGAGGTAAGCAAAAATAATTCCTAGAATAAACTTATTATAGGTTTGGTCTTCGTTTATTATCACCTATGAAGGTGATGGACTGACCATAGATTCATTTAACATGTTCTTCTTTAATTTAGCTTATATGGATTTATGGTCTACTCAAAGTTCCTTTAACTACACTTTCTTCAATGTTGGGGACCATTTTATTAAGTTTCATTAGATCAATTCAAATCCATCCAAGATGATATGTCACACTACCATTCAAGCAGATTGTCCATATATAGTCCCACCTAGAAAAATTTCAAATGTTAGGCTTTCTGCCCAGGTTTTTCAAATACATAAGGAAAAAGGGGGAAAGAAAGACTACATTTGGTAGATCTATAGGCAGATTTTCAAGAAAGGATTAGAGACTATTAAAATTTTAATATTAGAGGAGATAGAAAAAGATGCAAAAATGGTGCTGATCAAACACAATACTGAAAGAGACTGAGTTGTGGATGACCACAAAGATGGGAATGTTAGAGTTGTGGGTAAAGGAAGTCAGAGAAACTACCATGTTACAACTAAGAAGTTTATAGGGGACTACACTATATGGAAGTAAGAACATGGATATTGTGGACCCAAGTTGAATAAACAGGGTCCCAATCTGATTGGTGGTGGTTCTGCAGTATAGGTTTATGTTAATGTTGCTGTTAGATCCAAGACAAAGAAGGTGAAATTGATGGATGAACTCTGGACCGAGTCTAACAATAGTAAAATCATTTCAAATCTCTCTAATAGATTCAAGCCTGCCTATGAGAATATGCTTGAAATGGATGATTCTTGTTCTCCCTTCAAGGCCTTCTTGGATTCTTTGGCACTCTTGGCCAAGATTGAAGATTTGAACAATAAGATGGACAATTATTTGAAGAGGATCCTAGATTTGGAGAGAGATATGTAGAGAACTAACAACAAGTTCAAGTACATGCTAGATAATTTCTCTGATATGGAGAGATGAATGTTTAACATCGCTAATTTTGGATCTAGGATCATGTATAATGCAACAACCATTTTTTCCTTCTACGATTGGACCCACAAGATAATGATGGGATGGATAACAAAGAGATCCTCAATTTCTTGAGAGAGGAGTGGAAGGAGTGACCTAAGGCCCTAATCAGGATCTTCTATTTTCTTACTATTTCCTCTTTATGTTGTTTGTCCTAGGTTTAGTGTCCTTTTACTAGTCATTCTCTATTTGTATTACTCATTGGCCAACCTAGTTGCATAGTTGTTCAAATATTATTTGTAAAGGACAATATCATTTTTTTGTTACTTTTTAATTCAAAAATAATTTTAAAAGTATACTACATAAAAATTTTTTATCAAAGTTTTATCAATTATATAAAGGTGATGTCGATTTGAAAAGCTATTATTTGTACTCCTGGTCCCTATAAATGGAATCCCTTAACGATCTGACCAAATTCAACTCTCCAATTTTTTTGGGTACGAACCTCTCATGTTTGAATGTATGCCACAAACTACCCATTCTAGGCTCTTAAAGTTTTCATCGAGCCATAAGGTGATGGAACTAACTTCAAAATGCAGAGTATCCCAAATGTTGAAATTCTTTCTTATATTATATTATTTTCAAAAAAACTTCTATGTTGGATGTTTATAAATTTCTAGTAAATTTTACATGTAGATGTAGATGTACTTGAGAAAACACTTTCACTTAATCTTATATGGAGATAATGAATATAATAAAAATAGATTTTTAGTTAATTTTACATATAGTTGTAGCTGTACTTGAGAAAATACTTTCACTTAATCTTACATGCAGATAATGAATATAATAATAATATATTTTTTAGTTAATTTTAACATGCATAATGAATATAATAAAAAAATATTTTTAGTTAATTTTACATGTTCTTATCTATAAGACTTTTTCAAAATTATATATATTGTCTTGAGTTAATTTTTATTATTTTTCTTATAATATGTTTCTTTATTTTTGAGATATGTATAATAGTTAATAACTATGTAAGGGGTTAGTTGTGTCATTGTTTTACAAGAGAAAGTGAGAGTAGTTAGTCTTTTTTAATTGTACTATTCCCAACGATTGGATGACTCTAATTTCAATTGCAAGAAAGTACACAAAGTGCATCAAAGGATCAACATCCTTCAACAAAAAATGGAACATGATCATATTTTGTTAATTGTCTTCCTCAATTTTGTGCAGAGATGGATAAAATTCTTAACTTTCTTGAGATGAATATTATGAGGATGAAATTTCCTTTCATGTAACCAAGATCAAAATCTTTAAAACAATTGCACCAAAGGAAAGTTCATAATTGTGGAAATTATGTATGGAGATTTTTTTCTTATTTATTGGATATATTCTCCTATTTTTGGATCTTTCTAGCATTACAGGAGAAGATCTCAAAGGAATAAGAAAAATAACTCCTCTATGTTAATCATTTATTGGTCGTATCTTTTTTGGTCAATTCTTCATTGCTCTATCCCTGTTCTTCTTCTACACACTTTATTTGATCTATCAGTTCCCAAATTCCCATTGGTAGCATTAATAGCTAATTCATCATGTGACCTAACTAATTGTTGTTGTAAAAAGTAATCATTGTTTCTTTTTTTATCTTTCTACTTTTTGACAATCAAAAATTTGCGAAAACTAATAAAATTGATTCCCACTTTCACATATCTACAATGCATTTTGGGAATGAAATTGAATGCTTGTATGAATACATTGACTCTTCAATATTAGGAGTCTTCATGTTTTATAATTTTACCTACACTAATTTTTCTTGAATTCCCTTAGCTTCTTATTTTTATCTTCAAATTATGATAGCTCTTTCTTCGTATTTTGTAGTTCATATTTTTCCCCTACCATCTAGTCTATAGAATATTTGTTTCATTTACTATGTAGGGCATCTTTAAAATCCTATACTATGTCACTTATACTCTAAATTTGGTATCCAGCCTCCCAAATTATGCATGATATTTCTGTAGAAAAATTCTTAGCATGCTATAGTAAAGTATTTAAAGCTTCTCATGTTACAATAGTCCCAAAGGATAACTGAGAGGGGGGTTGAATCAGTTATCAATAACTTTAATTATTTTTCTTCTTTAACTTCAGAATACAACAAAGTAAATGCTCAATTAGATAACACAGTACACAACACACAATTTGATTATGGGGAAACCAAATGGTAAAAACCCCGGTGGGAATTAGCACCCACAATGAACTATACTTGTTTATAGTA
>MU227908.1:647658-669299 GCA_018584345.1 Thuja plicata
AATCAATTTTGGTGCATTTTCTCATCATCAAAGTCCTATTGTACTAGGCAAATTCTTCTTCCTAATTGACTTTAATTGACTTAGTCTCAAATGCAGAAAACCTGAATTTGCATAAATCTCACACTATGTTTAATTCCTAAATTTTCAAGATTTATTAGCTAAAAATCCCTATGATTAATTAATTTAATTCTAAAGTCCTAAGTGCTTTTAAATTAAATTAATTCTACCCCCTTTAGCTAATACACATCAAAAGGAATTAAAAATTATTTGGTTATTTCAATGGATTATCCTCAAATGAATTTCATAATTCCATGTGAAAAGCCACTCATGTGGCAATAATTCCTTCATTTAATTAAATAAATCTTTCAATTTTGTCTCACCTTCCTCCATGGAGATGAAGAGTTGGCTATTTCTTTCCAAGAAACTCTTCATCCTCTCTTCAGGATCTTCTATATTATGGACCTTCTTTTCTTCATTTGGGAGGAGTAATTTTAGAGTATCTAAACTATAGCAAAATCTTGTCTCAATTCTCTCATGTTCTCAATCATTTGTTGCATAATTAGTATGATTTCATTTAGAGTAATTGAATTTTGTATCTTAAATTAGTTTGCTTATGTATCAAATAGCTTAATTTTATTACCTTTTTCAAGTTCTTAGCTTAAAATATTCATTTCCATTCTTAGATTATAATTGCATCTCATATAGAATAAATGGTATTTCAATTTTTTACAATGCTTTCAAATCCTCCATTTTAGCAATGGTCATGGTTGTTGGCTCTTGTTCTGAGAATAATTGAAAAACCCAAACTAAATAGGAGGCAATAGGTCGATTCAATCAATATTGTGGAATGGACAATTCATGTTCATTTCTGCAATTTGATGATTGAGCAATGACTATGTTGTGTTTGTGCCTAATTTAGAGGTCACATTCAGACACATACATTTTGGCACCAACCAAGGGGAAAAAAATTAATTTCTAACCTCACTCTTGAAAATTTTTCTGATAAAATTCTTTACTCTTCCATACAGCTGTACTTCTCTATGTACATATTCTCATGTGAGAATTCTGAGTAGGCTGCATGAAGTTTTGCACTTCCTCATGCGAAGCCTTGTAATTCCTCATAGGAAGCCTTGTACTTCCTCATGCGAGACTCGGTGCCAGTTTTTTAAAAAATTTCACTATTTTTGCAAGTAATGTTTCTATTTTTTTTTATCATTCTAACATGCTACTATTTTTTATCTTTTTGATTTTTCTGATAGCATAACAGTGGGTTGCAGGTCACTTGACAAAGATATAAACTTTCTAATGGTTTTCTTGTAGGACGCTTGTCGAAGATCATAAAAAAAACATTGTGCTTGTTTATCACTTTCTTTACATAGTATAAATAGGGCCTTGTTAAAATTTCTTAGGAATCTTGATAGAAAAATAGGGGAATAGGCTCTACATTACATGGAAGTGATTCCCATGGATGAATCCAAGACCCAAATGTTGCTAGCATGATTGAGACCTAGGGAAGAAAGGAAAGTTAATGAACCTTTAGCACGTTCACTTGTTACGGGATTATGCTCTTCTCTCTTTGAGAGAATCAGAAACCCAAAGGCTTGTGAATTGGTTGGAGGAGAGTTATCTTGGTGATGAATATGTCTTGCATGTTTGGGTAAGGTGAAGAGGTAGAGAAGCATGATCTTCTCTCTTTGAGAGAATCAAAAAGTCTGACCCTCGATTCTGAGCCAATTTTTCTGCCACCTTTAGAGGGCCTACCGGAAGTTGAACCTCTAGGAATGACCCAAGTGAGTACACACCTATTGCCAGTGATTCCACCTCACTATAATAAAGTCTTCTTTGTTGAGTCCAAAGACTCCAAAGCCATGGTGACTTCTTTCTTAGGATTCTGACTATCATCTTGAGAAAGCCTTCTCTATTGTACTGAGCAGCGCCGCTCCTAGCCCTACTTGCGGGGGTGTATGAATTTCAAGTGTTGGTGTGGCTACAAGGCCCCAGCCCTGTATCAAGGGAACCAAAGGTTATTGTGAATGGAAACCCACTAAAAACTTTCTTATTTAGATGCCTACTCAGATCACCTTTGAAAGAAGACATAATCTGTGCGCAGGGAGGGGGAAGAATCTCTCCCCTAGATTCTCAACATAGGTATGCACCTAGATGCTTGAGGTGGTATATGATGCTGACCCCTGCTTTAAGGGTAACCTTCAAACATATATTACTAAGTCCTTGGAAACACCAAAAACATGAGTGCCCTCTCAGGGGTGACACTGTTGTGTGAGGTGCACGCATACGCATAAGATAGTGAGGCACAAATTTTTTCTTCTCTACCATTTTTTTTGTAGGGATAAATAAGTGTTTTTTTTGAGTCTTAAACTGTCTAGTCATGATTAAACAAAGACTCCCATGATTCTGTCAAGTTGCCTTGTCCTTCGTAGAACTATTTGTGACTACTTCTTGCGTCACTATTTCTTGATCAAAACTTTGTGCTTGTTAATGATTGCTTGTCACATTCACACTGAGATTGTTGATCTAAACTGTCATAAAACTATCCCAAATATAGAAATTTTTTCAGAGAACAGTCCTGACTATGTCTTGAAATCTGATTTTTTTCTCAAAATTTGAGTTGATCTATTGAAACCTAGAGTTTTATCATATGATATTTCTGAAATTGAGCACTTCCTCACGTGAGATTTCATTTTCTCATGCACATTTTAGAGTTTCCTTGTGCAAAACAACACTTTCTCGTGCAAATCTATCCTCTGGTGTCCTAAAATAGTGAGTTATTTCCCATTGACTGATGAGTTTTTTGTCTGATCTGATTTTTGCCTGAGATTTGATTGCCTGTTTCCCTGTTATCTGTAGTCTAAAACTGATTATCTCAAGTTGCAAACTGACCAATTCTTGCTCAAACTCATTTTGTCTCTTTGTCCTTTGCATACCTTTCTATGCTTTTGTACCTTGTGACATGATAGTCACATCTCAGCTATTCTAGCCATACTCTTGATGATTCATGCCGGGTGCATTTCACATCTTGGTTGTTCTAGCCTATTATCTCATTTTCACTATTTCTAGAGATAGATTTCTAAGTTGGTTCCTAATTTCTCTCTTTTTTCATCTTCATCTATGCCTGTTACAACTAGAAGTGGCAACATATTTCCCTTTCATGGTTCCAGAATAGGTAGAGGTAAACCTTGTAATCAAGGAAAAGGTCATTTTGAACCTATTGTTCAATCTGATAGTCAAGAGGGATCCTCATGTTCCTCCTCTCCATTTAGTATAGATCCCAGTCTGAATCAGAAATCGGTGTTCTAATAGTGCTATAATCCTTTGTTTCAAACACAAACTGAACCCTTGTTTCAAGATCAAAAAAACTTCATAAAGTCACCTATTTGGGTTGACCCTATTGATGATCCTCGCTGCCTCAGTGATACTTTTGAACATATCAATCCTTTTGATCCTATCAACCCCTTTGACCTGCCAAGAGATACATTGACCATGAACTCTTGTCTCGATACACACACTCACACTGAACCTGTGCACACAACACAATCCCACATCAATGACATGGCAGCTCCTTTCGATTACCTACAAGGTCAACACAGCGAGGTCCATGACCAATCTCAAGATGATCAGGGTCAAAAAATTGATCAGCATTACCATCGTCCTCCTCCACATGACTAGAGTCAAGATCTGAACCCAAGCATTTATGAGATCCTCGGTAATGATGATGATCCGATAACTCAAAATGACATAGAGGCTACAAAATCTAATAAGGCTCTCATCAAGATGATGGAAATTATCCTTGCGGAAGATAAAGAGAAATATTTTCTAGATTTGGCAAACCAAGGAGTTAAGCTACCCTCATATTTCAAAGTGGAAACACTTGTGGCTAAAGAGGAAGAGACTGAGACTACCATATTGCATAAGGTAATTCAAGATATGCAAAAAAAAATTAGCCAACTTGTAAAGGATAAGGACAAAACTGCACAACAATTCACGATGGAGAGTATCTATCCTTTTCCTTTTGATAGGATTCTTCATATTCCACCTTTTCCCAAGGGTGTCAAACTCCCTAAGTATGATAAATATCTGGGTACCACCGATCCTTAGGATCATTTGAGAGAATTTGGGGCCCTATCTATGGAGTTCATTCATGATCAAAATTATTTAATGTGTCTCTTTCCCCAAAGTCTGTGTGGACCTGCCATGGAGTGGTTTTCTCGACTACCCACCGACATTAAGACTTTTGATGAGATTGCGAATCTCTTTATCTAGCATTATTCTCACAACATACAACATCCTGTCAACATCAGGGACCTTTGCAATCTCAAGCAAAGACAAGGGGAGCCATTCTTGACATTTCTCCAGAGATGGAGACAACTTTGCACTAAGTATCCTCGTAAAATACCCGAATTTGAGAAACTCAACATCTTCTTGGACAATCTCACTCCTAATTTTGGGTATCAGGTACAACTTCAAGGTCCCCTCAATTTTGACAGCATGATTAAACAAGTTGTGAGGATAGAAGCATTTATGGTTAAGAAAGGGGAATTGACTTTATACAAAGACAACAAACAAGGTTCCTCCTCTTCCAAAAAATATAAAGGGAAGTTTGTCAAAAAGAATCAGGATGTTGTGAATGATGGAGTGGTTGATAATGTGACCCCAGCTCCTTCAAAACTAGTTTTCAATCTTACTTCTAGTATACAAGTGATTAAAACTAGTGAAAAGGCTACAACAAACACTCAACCACCTTCTAGATTCTCTTGCAACAAACCTTGGGCCCCTCGACCCAAGCATGAATTTACTTCCTTGGGAGAACCGCTTGATGTAGTTTACAAGATTTTGGTGCAAAATTAGATTCTCACTCCTTTGGACAAGTGTCCATATGATCTGCAACCACGACCCCATTGGTGGAATGAAAACAAGTACTGTGACTATCACCAGAACAAGGGTCATAAGACTTCTACTTGCCTTTAGTTGTGCCATAAATTCCAAGATTTTATTGATAATGAGGTTATTGTTGCGGAAAATAATAATAAGAATTTAGATCACCAGGAATTTAAAGATCCCTTTCCTTGTCACAAGAAAGGTGAGTCTTCCAACACTAAGAACAACAATGCCAAGGTTAACTACGTGCATACCACTTATGACAATGTCATCAACATGATTGAACCTGTTAAGGTTGAGTATTGTGATGTGATTACTATCAAGGGGAGTGGGGATGCTCCTAAGCCTAAGATCTCATTTGTCTTGAGAAGCCCTGGGTCTCGCTCATCTGAATCTGAATCATCTCAGGATTGTGCAAATGTTGTTACCAGATCTCACACTAAGATCACCCTCAAGGGTCTTGACCCTCCTGCTACTACATCCGCACCAAAGAAACCCACATATAAATTTGTTGTTGGCCCTACCAACAAGACCACAAAAGTGGTCCCCACACCTCCTATTGCTAGTTATAGCATTCTCAACCAGCTGCAAAGAACCAATACTTAAATAACCATCTTTGAGCTGTTGAAGATCTTGCATGCTCACAAGCCAATTCTGGATAAATCCCTTGCAGAGGCTAATGTCCCCAAAGACATCAATCTTGATCAGTTTAAATCTATGGTGGGTCACTTGACTTCACCACACTATCTTTCTTTCTTAGAAGAAGATGACCATTCAATCAGCCACCCACATAATGCTCCTTTGCATATAGAAGTCATGATTGGAAAAAAAATTGTCCACTACATCCTTATTGATAATGGTGTTGGCCTCAATATCTACTCTGATCACTTGCTTGCTTAGCTAGGCTATGATGAAGATTTCAAAGATTCCCGCAAGAAAACTACTATCAAAGCCTATGATGAAGAAGAAAGAAAGTATAAGGGTTTAGTTGTGCTACCCATTTGGGTTGGACCTATTGAAAGAGATATCACATCTCAAGTGCTAGAAATTCCTCTTGCTTATAACATACTATTGGGAAGACCGTGGATTCATGAAATGCAAGCAGTCCCTTCTACGTATCATTAGTGTGTCAAGTTTCCTTTCCACAACACAGAAGTGACAGTTCCTGCTAATATGGGCTCTTCTTGTAATACGCTCACACAATCAACTGATATTTTTGTTCCTACTAATAGAGAATACATAGAATTCTGTGATACCAAGCTTAGAAACATGGAAAAAACTTTGAAAATCAAAGACATCAGCATGAGAGGGTATCAAATAGAACTCGTGCTATCATTAGCAGCTCTACCTCCATCTCCTAGTTCTTACAGGAGACCTTCTGAGAAAAATAAATCTTCTACTCCTAAAATAATTTATGATGGTGCCTTTGTATGGGCTTCAACACCATTAGAAGATGAAGATGAGGAAAGAGCTATTAAATCTTGGCTTTACAAAGGAAAGGACATATCTGAATAGACTATCCCAACTCGTGAACTAGAACCCAATAGTGAAGGTCTTAAAATTATGAAACACTTTGGATACAAAGGGAGTGGCCCAATAGGGGTGAATGGTAATGGGTTAGTTGAACCTATTAAAGATATGGGTCAAAAGATAAAAGACACAACTGGTTTAGGCTTCAAGAAGATCCCATTCCATCTAGGGATTAACAAATTTGTGCCAAAATTGGATCCTCCACCAGAACCTGAAGGCACAACTATAGTTGACACTGTAGAAGATAGCTCTGATGAAGATTCCTTCCCTTATCCCATTCCTCCAGACCTGGTAGCATTCCTTGCTGAGCTAGATAATTTTGTACCACATGTTAGTACAGTCAAGAGTGACAGTGATTCTGATAAAACCACTCCATTTGTTGCATTAACCTACGAATAATGGAAAGTGTTACAAGACCCTGATTTCTAGGGTGAATGGTACATACCACCAAATTTTCAAGAGAAGTTGGCACAAGAACAAGCTGGTGTCGCAAGAACTCCCAAACCTTCATGGTGCAAACATCCCAGTCAGAGTTCAGACACAGATTCTCATGAATATGAGTTTGATAGTTTTTCAGAAGGATCCTATGAAAAGATTCTCAACATAGGTGAAGGGTCTAGTGAAAGATCTAATGATTCTAATTCCAAAAATGTTAACTTGTCTTCTACTACGGTCGCTAGGAGTCAAAGGGATTTTAATACACCTTTGGATGATATTTCTCTAGGTCTCAGCTTACTAGTTAGCACTTTCGATTATTATACCATGAATGCACTTGAACCTGTCACTTCTCTCTCACTCCAACATCCTGAGCTAATAGACTGGAATTCCCCTTCCTCATCCAATGAAGTCCTCACATTCCAGAATGACTATGCTCTAGCCTATTATCTTCATGTTGTTGAACTTGTGACATCCTCCACTAGTGAAGAAAGTGTCAACATGACCGAGGCTAATATCAAGTATCTTAGTCATAAAATAAAAAGAAGAAAAAATAGGCACTCTAATGGTGAAAACCACATTGTGGCAGTGTTAGAGCCAAAAAAAGTAAAAAGAATAGACATATCCGAAGGTGAAAACCTCTCTGAGGTGCCTAAGGATGAGATACTTGATGCACTTTTGAGTCATTTCCAGGAACGATCATCTATTCTAATTGAGCCAACTCAGCCAGTAAATATAGGTACAGAAGAACAACCACACATTATTCATGTGGCTAAATCATTATCTACAGAAGAACTCGAAGAATTCATAGATTTCTTCAAAGAGAAAAAGATAAAATTTGCATGGACATACTCTGACATACCTGGTGTAGATCCTGATCTTATCATGCATCACCTATCAATAGCTCCTTGAGTAAAACCAGTCAAGAAAAAACTTAGAAAAATGCATCCACACGTGGCTCTACTTGTCAAGGTGGAATTAGAGAAACTCCTAAAAGCTGGGTTCATCAGAGCAATTGACTATGCAAAATGGATCTCCAACATAGTTCCAGTGTCGAAGCATGACAAATCTATCAGAGTTTGCATAGACTTTAGGGACTTAAATAAGGCATGTCCAAAAGATGATTTCCCACTACCCAACATTGATATGATTGCGGATATGACAATAGGATATGAAATGTACTCCCTAATGGATAGTTTCTTTGGCTATAACCAAATCAAAATTACACCAGATGACCAAGAAAATACTACTTTCACTTGTGCATGGGGCACTTTCTGCTATAATGTTATGCCTTTTGATCTTAATAATGCTGGAGCCACCTATCAGAGAGCAATCACTACTATCTTTCATGATATGATGCACAAAACAATGGAGGATTATGTTGATGACACCCTTGCTAAAATTATGGGAAGGAAGGAACATCTTACTGATCTAGGCCCTATACTAGATCATATGGAAAAGTTTGGACTGCGTCTCAATCCTAAGAAATGTGCATCTGGAGTAACTTTGAGAAAATTGCTTGGTTATATCATCTCCGCCAAAGGAATTGAGGTGGATCCTGAAAGGGTGCAAGCTATCATGGAAATGCCTCCACCTTGTAATATCAGACAAATTAGAGGTCTTCAAGGTTGGCTTCAATCCATCTGGCACTTCATCTCACAGCTAGCTGACAAGTCACAACCATTTACCAAGACTTTGCATAAAGGTGTGACCTATGAATGGAATAAATAATGTGAACAAGGTCTTCAACAAATCAAACAATATCTGGCTAATCCACCTATATTAATGCCTCCTATTCATGGGAATCCATTAATCTTATACATCTCAGCTACATAAACATCTCTAGGTGCTCTATTAGCCCAAGAAGATCAAAACAATAAAGAAAGAGCGATATATTATATCAGTAGAACATTGGTCTCCTATGAAATGAATTATTCTGTCATTGAGAAAGCTTGCTTAGCAGTGGTGTTCACTTCCAAGAATTTATATAATTACATGCTTTCTCACACTACAAGGCTCATTGCAAAAATTGATCCATTAAATTACTTACTCAGTAAAGCTACCCTCATAGGTAGATTAGCTAAATGGGTAATGCTTCTTAGTGAATTTGATATTAAATATGTTGAGAGAAAAGCTATCAAAGGGAAAATATTGTGGATCAACTGGTTGAGACACCTATCACAGAAAATCAACCATTAAGGATCGAGTTCTCAGATGAGTCCATCATGCTTCTCACACATCAGACATGGACCATGTTCTTTAATGGATCATTCACCCAGCAGTGGTCAGGTGCCAAAATCTTGTTCATTACACCTCAACGGTTTTCATTACCAAAGGCTTACAAAATTATGTTTCCTTGCACAAATAACACTGTTGAGTATGAAGCCTTGATTAACTTATTAAAGATCGATATTGAATGGCATGTCGATGAACTAAAGGTCTTTGGATATTCACAGTTGGTTATCAATCAGGTGAATGATATCTATCAAACAAAAGATGGAAAACTGGTACCTTATAAAAAGATGGTTGATGATCTTAAAAAATACTTTGCACACATTTCTTTCTAAAAAATTCCAAGGGCAGATAATAAAGCAGCCGATGCCATGGCTACTCTGGCTTCCATGTTACAAATGCCAGAAAATGACTTCAGACATGAATTCCTAGTGGAGATGTTATGCTACCCTGCTTATAATTCCCCTAACTCCTGGATGATTTTTTCAGTCATTGGACATGACTCATCTCACTACCACCATATTTACTCCTACCTTTGTGACCAAATTATTCCTGAAACTTACACTCAAAATGAGAAATGTCACTTAATCCGTAGTGATTCATGGTTTGTCATAATAGCTAACGACTTATATAGGCGAGGTCTAGATGGTACCCTCCTTAGGTGTTTAGAATCAGATGAGTCCAAATGTGCATTAGTAGAGGTGCATGAAGGCATCTGTGTGTCTCACTCAAATGGTCTGACACTAGCTTGCAAACTTATTAGAGCTGGTTACTATTGGCCAGATATGGAGAAAGAAGCTACACAATTTGCTAAATCTTGCAAACAATGCCAGCTTCATAGAAATTTGATCCACGCTCCTGCCAAGGAGCTCATTCCTTTCGTTAGCTTTTGGCCATTTCAGCAGTGGGCCTTTGACTTAGTGGGTCAAATACATCCATCTTCTTCCAGGGGACATAAATACATCATTACTGCTATAGACTATTTTACCAAGTGGGTTGAGGTAGTGCCTCTCATTATAGCTGATGGCAAGTCTGTGGCCATGTTTATACTGAACTACATCATCTGCAGATATGGTGTACCCTCATCAATAATCACTGACAATGGAGGGCAATTCAAGATTAAGGATCTAACACAATTATGCACTAAATTCAGAATTATTTAGCACTGGTCTTATATCTATTATCCCCAAGGTAATGGACATGCAGAAGCTTCAAATAAGACTATTCTCAAGATCTTAAACCGCACAATACACAAATATGGATGAGGCTGACATCTCCAGATTAATCTGGCTTTATGGGCTTACTGCACTAGTATACGGACACCAACAGGGGCTGGGCCCTTTGCTCTAGTTTATGGTGCAGATGTGGTGCTTCCTATTGGGGTTGAGATTCCCACCTTGTGAGTCTCTCTAAAGGGCTTCATTACTGATGATGATATCAAAATATCTCAGCTACAAGAGCTTGAACTACTGGATGAACGTCAAAAAGTGGCATTTGATCATCTCTGAGCATATCAAAAGAGAATATCTAAAAGCTACAATAATAAGGTCGGACCAAGGGAATTCCAAATGGGTGATCTCGTCCTGAGAGAGAACCCCAAGAATCAACAACAGTGGGTCTAGAAAGGAAAATTTGAACCAAACTGGCTTGGTCCATATGTTATCACTATAGTATTTGGGTCTGGCGCTTACCAGCTCTCTACCACAGAGGGGCAAAATCTCAAAGAGCCTATCAATGCTCTTCATCTGAAGAAGTTTTATAGTTGAGATGTCTTCTGAATGCTCATGTACATACTCTATTCTGAGAAAATCCTAAAAATTACAAAATGTCCTGAAACAATGATCATCTTAGTGAAAATCTGGCAAACAGGCGCTTCGATGTATCTATTATCCTAGTGAAAACCTAGGAAACATGTGCCTTGATAATACCAAAAAAAATACAAAAAAAAAAAATCAAAAATACAAAAAAAAATTGTGAAAAAAAAAAAAAAAATTGAAAAAAGGAAAAAATACAAAAAAATCAAAAAAATGAAAATACAAAAAAATGAGAAAAGAAGAAAAGATGTGCCATTGATGAAAACCTGGTAAACAGACATCATGGTAGCAAAAATAGAATTTCTGCCAAGATGATGAAAACCTGGTAAACAGGTGCCTCTTGTTTTGCCATGCTCTATTTATCACAACATCCCTTAGCTTTCTTGCAATTTTCTCTCCTGCTTTCCTGCTTTGGTTTGCTTTCCCTCTTTAGTTTGCTCACTCATGTATTTGCTCTTAGTCATTTTTGAGATTTTTCTCAACTTCACATGGATTGAAACTGGTCACACTCGAGGGCATCTTCCTGGTCTAGGGGGCATTGTCCTATCTTTTGGAGTCTCTCTTCTTCGCATCAATCACCAATGGTTCTCACTGAGTCTACCTGTTGATGCCTAGATCTCATGCTGATCTTTATACTTGAGAATCTCTCTTGCACTAGTCTTCAGTGATTCTTACTGTATCTGCCTACTATCGCTATACTACTGAGACTTCTCACATCAACTCACTATCTGCATATTCGACATCAATCCATTCATTACTTGGGGGCATGGATCCCCACTTTGATCGCATCTTCGGTTTACACTTGAGTCAGTAATCTTGTCAATTCTAAAGGAAAACTATCTACTGGCACAAATTGGTGTTTCTCAACACCCCAATCAAACAATGTTTTTCAACACTATCTTTGGACACATTTGTGTTTTTCAACACACATTGGATACATCACAACGTAAACATCTCTCGATAGCAATCAAACACATCGCACTCACAAGCACAATGGTGTTTTTCAACACCCTAAACACATGCACATTCATAAAATTTGAAACAAGCTGAGCTATGATTGAATCTTTCATTGTATGTTGTTTGTTCTCATGAATTTCATTGATATTTTCTTTGTCTACTACTTGTGGGTGTGGTTTTGATGATCCGATAGCGTCAAATAAACATGGTGTATGTGATAAGAACTTCTGCATTAAGGTGGAAAAGTTGCACATCCCTTGATCTTGTTTATTTGTACACCAAGGGGAGGTTGGAACTATGTCCTTGACCATTATTTCTATATTTGTTTACTTGTGCACTCTTACTATATCAAACTAGAAACAATGTTCAGGTCATCTTGGCTTTTGTGCCCTGGTACTTATGTTCATTTCCTACATTTTATTCGATGAAATTCATATTTATATTCTTATGGTTGCAGTGGCACTAGTAAGGATTGTATTGACTCTGATGTTCCAAAAATA
Source organism: Thuja plicata (assembly GCA_018584345.1). Lineage (NCBI taxonomy): Eukaryota > Viridiplantae > Streptophyta > Pinopsida > Cupressales > Cupressaceae > Thuja > Thuja plicata. The sequence continues at coordinate 660,020 of MU227908.1, forward strand.
CTCGATGATGATAATTATGCGATGAGTCCAACAACCAAGTCCTAGGGTTGCATTTAGCTTAGGCTTTCATTCACATTTTAAGCTTGCATAGAAATAGTTTTTGTGCTCTCTTCATTTGTCTTCTCATTCTTCGAAGGTCCTCATCTTTTTTCCTAGATTCCTCTCAATTGCACAAGTGTCCGGTACTCGCTCTCAATCTTTATTCATATTCTTTTGGTTAGTACCTATCATATATTGCAATATCCTGCATGAGATGATTAGTACCATCACATTTCCATATATTCATTTGCATTTCCATATCCATAAACATGTGCATCCATTATAAGAATAAATCAAATCATACATAGCATTTATCCATCTAACATCTATTATGGCATTCATTCATACATAAAAAAAAACATGTGCATAAACATTTGCATATTCATCCATGGCATACTTTTCTAATCTATATATCTAATCATATAGGAAACATCTCACAAGACATACAAATTTGAAGCAATATATAAGCAAGTACAATGATGCCGAAATCAAGCTCATATATATATATATATATATATATCAAATGTACAAGGGTGCTACTCAAGCATAGTATATCAAAATGGTGGTACAATATATATCAACTATCTTATCTAGCCACTCCCACCTAGAGGAGGTGGAGGAGGTGGCATGGCCTACTATTGAAGCTGGGGCCCTTGCCATCTCTAAAGTTAAAAGTGAATAATGACATGAAAATGACCCCTCCGGGCCTTATATAGCTTTTGACCTAATTTTCAAAAGTGCTCCATTTTTCACAAAAGTTGTACCCTTGGCTAAATGGACTATTCTGAATCCATTTTCGTGATCAAAATCAAAATCTGACACTCTTAAGTAGCTCAAAATTGCATTTTAAAATTTTGGGACTGATGTGCTCTAACGCTTGTGCAGTCAAATTTCTGACATCGCTTTCTTGTCAGAATCATCTCTCATCATCATTTTCTTGGCTTTTGCAATCTTTTCATCAAAGTCAACTCTAGTCAATTTTGGTCAAACTTGGTCAACTATGGTCAAACCTAGTGAACAAGACCTTCCGATCACTCTAAATTGATTCTACCTTCTCTTGATCTATCTCTAAAATTCCTCTTATCTTTGATCTTCCTTCTATCTGTGATTTCTATCTCTCAATCATCATTGTGATGTGTCATCTTTCAATTTTGCTCTCGAGGGGGCAGGATGATTGCATTATTGAATCTTTTCACATCATTCTCGAATCAGTCTGATCTGAATCAAAAGTCCCCATTCCTAGGGGCATCTCATCACTTGGGATATTCAGTTTTTCGTACCTTATGGTCAAAATTAGATATTCCATCATCTTGAATCTCTAGGGGAATCTTGATGTCTCGCATCTTGTCATCTTTTCATCTATCTTTCTAGGTATCTGAGCAATCTAACTTGGATCCTCAAGGATTATGCTTTGTTCTGGAGATAGTCCTAAAAATCACTATTGACTATCTTTTGGGAGAGGTATAGGGGCAATCTAACCCTGACTCCTGAAGGTTGAGCCTCATTCTGGGGATAGTCTTGTGAAAGATATCAATCTAACCAGTGTTTGGGAAATCTAACCTAGATATTGGGGGACTAAGCTTTGTTCTGGAGATGATTCTTGAAATCTTATTAGGTATTGGGGTAATCTAACCCTAATTCCTGAAAGTCATGCTTCATTCTGAAGATGGCTTTCAAAAGCTCTTTTCGATCATTATCTAGGCAACCTAACCCAGATCTCAGAGGGGTAACCTTCACATTGGGGAAATCTAACCCTGATTCTGGAGATAGTCCTAAATCTTCATCAGCTATCAGCAGACATAGGGGCAATCTAACCCTAATTTCATTTTTTCTCTCAATTGGTATTTGGACCGTTGTCTTGGCAATCTAACTTAGACTTTGGAGAATCATGCTTTGTTCTGAAGATGGTTCTGGTTCTTGATTAGGTTAGTGTCTTGGTAACCTAACCTAGACTTCCAAAATCTTCATTTGTCACATCAGACTATTCTTTGAATCAATGCGCTGCTCACACATCAATTCAAATAGGGGCAAAATGTAACACCCCAAAATTGGCACCTTACAATTCTAATCAATTTTGGTGCATTTTCTCATCATCGAAGTACTATTGTACTAGTCAAATTCTTCTTCCTAATTGACTTAGTCTCAAATGTAGAAAACCTGAATTTGTATAAATCTCACACTATGTTTAATTCCTAAATTTTCAAGATTTATTAGCTAAAAATCCCTATGATTAATTAATTTAATTATAAAGTCCTAAGTGCTTTTAAATTAAATTAAATCCACCCCCTTTAGCTAATACATATCAAAAGGAATTAAAAATTATTTGGTTATTTGAATGGATTATCCTCAAATGAATTTCATAATTTCATGTGAAAAGTCACTCATGTGGCAATAATTCCTTCATTTAATTAAATAAATCTTTCAATTTTGTCTCACCTTCCTCCATGGAGATGAAGAGTCAGTCATTTATTTCCAAGAAACTCTTCATCCTCTCTTCAGGATCTTCTATATTATGGACCTTCTTTTCTTCATTTGCGAGGAGCAATTTTAGAGTATCTAAACTATAGCAAAATCTTGTCTCAATTCTCTCATGTTCTCAATCATTTGTTGCATAATTAGTATGATTTCATTTAGAGTAATTGCATTTTTCATCTTAAATTAGTTTTCTTATGTATCAAATATCTTAATTCTATTATCTTTTCCAAGTTCTTAGCTTAAAATATGCATTTCCATTCTTAGATTATAATTGCATCTCATATAGAATAAATGGTATTTTAGTTTTTTACAATGCTTTCAAATCCTCCATTTTAGCAATGGTCATGGTTGTTGGCTCTCATTCTGAGAGTAATTGAAAAACCCCAACTAAATAGGAGGCAATAGGTCAATTCAATCAATATTGTGGAATGGACAATTCATGTTCATTTCTGTAATTCGATGACTGAGCACTGACTATGTTGTGTTTGTGCCTGATTTAGAGGTCACATTCAAACACATACACTCCTTCTCTTATCTCCTTTTCACTCTTTAATGCAAATGTCCATCTAGCATATAATCTTTCCAAGAGTTCCCTTGGTACATTATTACCTTCATATTGAATTGGTACATACTTGAACATGTACATCTTTGCAATGATGGCATCTTCAACTTTGTTTTGATCTTCTAGATGTAGTTTTAGCCATCTTCTAATCTTAGAATCTGTAATAAATCCTAAACTTGCAATAGACTCGCATACCTCATCAATGCTTTCTGGAACCTTGATCTGTTATGCTTCTATACAATCATCTTGTTCGGTGTCCTCAATGTCTTCCCTTGTTGAATGAACCTTCTTCTCTTTGACGACCCTCTTTTCTATGTGGCCAGTTTCCTCTTGTAGGTTCTAACTTTTCCTTTCTTCAAGGGTGAAGGGGTCGAGTCCTTTGTTGTTTGGCTTCTTGTTCTTGAAGAAGATGTGGTTCTTGGATTCTTTGCTGGTGGAGGGGGTGGTGAATTTGACTCTATAGCCTCGGAGTCATTCTTTTCTATAGCTTCACCGATGGGTGACTGGCCTTTGGTCTCTTCCTCCTTGTCAGCTTCTTCTTCCTGTTCGGTTTCTTCTTGTGTTGCTGACAGTATTTTCTTTAGATTCTTGACCATTTTGTCCTTTTTCCTAACCATTTTCTTTACAACTAGGACATATTTGATTCTTGATTTGGCCTCCTCATAGGTTCCAAACTTAGGTTCTTTCTTATCTAATGGTTCATTTATCAGTGCATCGATTGCCTTGGATGCTTGATCAATATTTACCTCATATTTGAGAGGTTGTAGCCATGTTTTCCTCGGTAAAATAGGTTTGATTTATGTGCAGTCAATGTCAACCATGAAACATATATAATTTTTGAACTTATTAATAAGTTGTTCAGGGATCCTTACCCTTTTTTGCATTCAGTCCTTGAATCTTGTGAAGTACTCATCCATGATTGTTTCAAAGTTGTCTCCCAGTGATGTTATGTATTCACTAATTTACATGGTGACTGGTTTTGTGGTATCCCATTTGACATCTCCTACTGATGTAAATATTTCTTGAAAGGAGAAGAAAATGAACATGATAAGTGATCCAAACTTACATGTATTTGTCTTAGTATTTTGTATAGTCCTCAAGTTTTATTCTAGCTGGCTCAGTAGAAGTGTCGATAGATCCAATTGAGTGCCTTTCTTCACAATCTTGTAAGTTGTATCTACTGCACCGGATGCTATGTTGTTCATCCTACTTGCTTGGAAGAATTTATAACCTAGAACACATACTCTAAATTTAAGTTCATCATCGGTTATGGTAGATACCTTCAGTCCTCTGCTATCACACTTTGCTCCAGTGTTTTTCTCAATCTCAGCCTTTGGTGGATGTTTCAATGCTTTTACCTTCTGGGTTATAGGGTAACCGGTGACTGCATGGATAACATCTTAATTTATCATCTTAGGCTCATCTAGCCATAATTTTTGATTGTGCATTCGGCTTAGTACTAACCGAATCCACTTAGTTTTGAATGCCTTCAGGAATAATAGGGAATTAGAGATCCCTTTCACCTCTATGTGTTTATGTTCATATTTTAAGGATCCATCTTCATTGCACAACTTCTTGTAAGCTCTTTCTACCTCCAAGTCACCAATTTTTGCAATCTTGCAATGGATGTAAGCTTGCATGTCTTTGACGAGAAAAACCTAGCTGGTATTCGCGAGAATGCTCCAACATTGTCGGGTTGTGAATAAACCTCAGGGTAAATATTGTAATGTGGTATTTCACACATGAAAATCTTGATGAGTTTGACCTTATCCTTCTTAATGGTATTATTTTTGGTGGTTTTTGAGGTCGTGGCCATTGTTTCAGATAAATTTAGGGTTTTCTGAAGAATGCATAAACATAGATCTCGATTGGCTTAGTAACTTACTATTTACACCTGCAATGATCTCTGATCTATTTGGAGTGCTATGGTCAAGTTGAAGTTTCTCTGTGATTATTTTTCTATTTTATTGATTTTCACTTTCGTCGCCTGCTCTGGTCATGGTGAATAATGAAGCACTTCTGTCACCCTTTTATAGGTGTTTGCCCTAAAAAGAGAGTCATTAATTCTCAACAACTCATCATTGTTCAAAGATGGACTTCATCAGTTTGAACATTAAATTTTCTCTTCGGTGACAACGTGACGTTTCGGGGTGATCGTTTATCACTTTTATTTTACCGACGGGTTTTGGTCTTGTGTAAAAACCTCATTCACTTTTCTTGATTACCGACAAGTCTCAATTTATACTAGAAACTTTTCTTTCTCATGTTAACCAACGCTTCTTGGTAAGTGTAGGCAGTCTCAGCTTTGAGTGTATACCGACAGATTTTGGTATGTATCACCCAATAGCATAGTTATCATATATTTTAACAAGTAATACCATGATGCATCTTTACTTATGCTAATTTAGCATTTCATCAACATATTATGGAACTTCAATGTAAAGTAACACATAGTGTAATACAATTCCATACTTACTTGTTTAGCTTAGGTGGGGGTGGTGATGTCAGCATATCCATTGGATGGGGTGTCACCATTTGCATTACTCGGTCCAACTTCATCATTGTTTGAATCTCTTTTCCACATTTTGTCTCTTGTTCTCCGGATGTCTTCAATGGTGTTTCCATTGGGATATGTGTTGGTCTATATCATTCAGTCTTTGCAGTCTTTCTTGAGATGACCAACTTTATGATAGTATAAGCATGTCAATCTGAGGTTAGTCCAGCCTCTAGACTTTCTAGTGTTCGAATTAATGGGAAGTAGTACTAAGAGGGGAGGGTTGAATCAGTACCTCTAAAACTTGTAGAAACTTACACAATTCATCATTAGTAATCATTCAATTCATATTTACCAACCATTACTATTATTCTTTCTTATGCATCTAATGTTTGTTCACAATCTTTAATAGTTTTCAATCATTCATAGAAACATTCATGAAATTGACAAACACATAACACAAGATATGATATCATAGAAAACTCCTATTAGGAAGTAAAAATTGTGGTGGGGATGGCACCCACAAAAATTCACTATCTACAAAATGGAAGGGAGTCAGTTAAGGCTTACAATTTGATCACTTTTGATGATCTACCCTGTTAAGAGTATTAAGGTGGAGACCTGTTAAGATCTACTCCATTAAGAGCTTTTGCAACACTAATTTAAGTGTACACTCAGTTATGAGATTTATAATAGGACGGTTAAGCCCACCCTTCTTGAAAGGATTTCATTAGTGTACCACACTTGTTAGAATGAGTACAAATGTTGACCTAACTGTATGCAATCTACTATTGATGATTTATAGATCCATTAAAGCCTTTTCAAAATAACATCACCTTAAGTGATTGATGAATACCTTTTCTCTACTTGTCGGTAGCCTCTGTTCTGTTCTTGAAAACTGATTAGATTTTGTTTGTGTTCATCTGCATGAATTCTCTGTCTGGTATTTAGTTGCTCTTCATGGCTACTATCTTCATTGAACAAATACAATTCTCAATGGATTGAGCACCTATTTATACAAGTATTTACCTATCTTGGAATTCACATTTTACAATGTTAACTCTCAGATCCAATGTTTACAACTTGACCTTGATCTTTAGTTTGCATGTTTTAAAATAGTAAAACTAATTAAAACAATAATAATTACATTGCTTCCTCTGCACATAATGGATTTAAAAGAAAATCAAGAAGTTATAAATACAACTTTAGTGACTTATCTAACATGGAAAGTCAGATCCACTTTTTGCGAAATGTAATTGACTATCGGTTCTTGGTCGTCAGTTTAAACTTATAGTCTATCGGAATTCCTTGACTGAACTGTTCATTGGGTTCCTTGTATCTCTCGGTAGCCTCAATTTATTGTACTATTGGGTAGCACTATTGTTACTCGTCAGGTATCGTTTACCTTTTTGTCATCAGGTAACACTTAACAGTGTTTGTCAGGTAACCTTGGCGTTGGATAGTGTTGTGCCCTGTCTGTCGGTGTAGAGTAAACCGATGGTGCAGATCATGTTTTTCTCTAAGAAAACTAATGGAAAATTATAATGCCTTCAATCTCCCCCTTTGACATTAGTATCAAAAAATAATATGTGCATAATACTAAAATTATTACACCCTGTTTATATCCTTGTCATAATATGACTCCCCCTTACTATGTGCATCGGTACAATGTATGAATATGTACATGTATACTATTTGATTTCTTTATGCACATTATTTCCCCTTTTTGTTTACTATACATATAATTTCCTCCTTTTAATTAAGGTGATGTACATGTCAAATTCCCCCTTTCTTTGATACTGATGACAAAAATGTACAACTTATAATATGCCAAAAGTTGTGACAAAAATGTGTAACTTACAATATGTCAAATATGATAGAATGGGTAATTTTGATATCTTCCTTTAGTTTCTCTTAGTGTTCTTTCAACTGTTCTAGTGCCATGTGTTGCAGCTCTAGTCTTGCATGCATATCATAAATGTTGTCTAGGACAGACATTTCAGGGGTGGCAATTAGAGCATTTTCCTGTGTTATATTTTGTTGCAGGAGTGTAAGTGTTGGTAAGAGCTTAAATTGGAGCTCATTGACCTCATCTCTGTACTTCATTTTTGCAAACTGAATGTCCTGTCTCTGTTTCCTAGCCTGTATGATTTGTTGATTGTGCAATTTAAGTGCTTCTTCTGTGTTGGCTAGATTTTGTGCACTGGACTGAAGATCAGCATCTAATTTTTCTATCTTGTTAGTATACTCCTTAGTGAGTTGATCTAAAGTGCACAATTTCTTGATTAAGGTAACAACTTCTGATAAAATTGGGTCAATTGTACTTACCAATTTAGATAGCTTGACCTTTTTCAGTGCAACTTCCTGGCTTATCTTCTCTCTGAGCTTGAATTCATACTTTTATTCAAGTCTCTCTTCCATTGTCTTCTCAGCATCGGTATTCTAAGATGTTATTACATCTGTGAGTATGACCAGTTGATCAATAATTGGAGCTTATTGATCGATATCTATGTCTGGTACAATTTTTTGAAGTATATTTCTTGCTAATTCCAGTACCTTGGCCTCTTTTGCCACTCTCTTCAGCTTGTCTTGAATGGATTTTCTCTCACAGAGCTTTGCATATTTTTTCAATGCTATTGGATCCAATTTCCTTGGATCACAAACTTGAATCTCAATGATTTCATCTAGAGTCACTGGATTTTTATTCTTTCCTTTCTTCTTCTTTGATATTTGAGGGGATGCAGATGTATGAACTACCATAGCTAGTTCATTTGTTCACTCTGAATTTCTTCGGGAAGGTTTTGTTGATTATGCATCTTGTGTTTTCTGCTCAGTTTGCACCTGTCGGTTATGTGAAGACATCTCTTCATTAACCTTGGGTGTTTTTGTAGAATGTGCTTCTGATTTATTTTCTATCTCATCCTTCTTTCCTTCTTCACCTTTTTCTAAAGGCTTGTCCCCTGTTTCCTTTTGAGTTTCTTCCTTATTTTGATCAGTAGATGTATCTTTTTTATCATTGGTTGCAGCTTGCTCTGCAGTTGTATCTATTGTTCTTTTGGCTTCTTCACCGCCCTTGTCTTTGGGTGTGCTTGTTTCCTTTTCATTTGATCTGTCAGTGTCCTATAGTAAGTTTATTGCCTCATTAGGACAGGCATGTTACTTTGAGTTGTGACTTGGGCTTTGTCAGTATTGGTGTCTTGCTCGTCGATTAGTGCCTTGTCAGCAGTCACATCCTCATCTTTTTGTATAGCTTCTGTAGGGTCTTGCACTTTTGAGTGCATGATTGAAGTGTCCTGCACTTGTTCATCAGCAATGTCAACTATCTTACCATCTGATGTCTTTAGTACTTGATGGCTTTGTTGATCCTTAAGTGTGATAAATATTACATCATCTTTCTTCTTTGGATCATTGTCAAAATCATAGTGAGTGATATCTTGGATATTATCATCCATGCCTATATCTAAGTTAATAGGCTCATCATCACTTTCTTGACTATCCATAGAAATATGCTGAGGTATTGCATTATCTGTCTCCTCCTCTCTGTGAGGTGTATTTGTGAGAAGTAATTGCTTCTCAACACTTTTTGACTCTGCCGGTAGATCTAGGAGATGTCTCCATTTGGTTTCTGTCATTGAATCTAGTTCTATAAACTTGTTCTCTAGTACTTTGTAAGCCCTTATTTTGGCTACAAATTTACTTGAGTGTTTCTT
>MU227908.1:669349-679778 GCA_018584345.1 Thuja plicata
TCTATAAACTTGTTCTCTAGTACTTTGTAAGCCCTTATTTTGGCTACAAATTTACTTGAGTGTTTCTTTAGTACTTCTTGTATCTCTTCAAATTTGGATTTAGGAGGCATCAGTCTCACAAGAACTCATTCTCTTGCTTCTCTTTATGTTTGCAGGGCATATGACCACTGTTGGTATACCCATTTACCTATCTCTGCAGGTATTTGATTTACAAATTTAGTAGGGGCATACTTGTTCTTAATCATTGATTTTATGAATGCCTCTTGTATTTTATTCTGATCCTCTGGATTCAGTGTATCCCATTGCCTGATATTTTTATCAGTCATTATACCATGAGTAGCAATTGATTTGGTAGCTTCATCTACCATTTGATTTCTAAAGTTTTTCTTTACTACATCTGGCTCATCATCTTTGGTGTCATCCAAGTCAGCCTTTGCCCTAACAAACCTTTTTCTTTTCTTTGTTGGTGTGGTTTTGACAAGTTGTTGCTTTGTTCTTTTTTCTGGTTGCTTCCTCATATAGGTCCTTACTTGACCTTTCTTAAGTGGTGTAGTATCAGTAGTTGTAGTTTGACTTCGTGTTCTTTGCTTCTTTGCAAGAGGTGGAGATGGAGGTGTATCATATTTAGTAGCCTCTGTATCTGATTTATTTTCTTCTAGTTCTTCACCGATGGTGCCCTATTCATCGGTTTCCTCTTGTTGACCCTGCTCTTCTTCTGAGACCGATAGAATCTTCTTGAGATTCTTAACCATTTTATCTTTCTTGTTTATAGTCTTCTTGACTTCTAGGCCATGTTTTATCTTAGATTTGGCCTCCTCATATGTTCCAAACCTTGGTTTTTTCTTATCAACGGGCTCATTGATCAGTGCCACAATTGCACTTGTAGCTAGATCAATATTGATCTCATAGTCTAATGGTGCTAACCAAGCTATCTTGGTACAACCGGTTTGATATGAGTGTAGTCTGTGTCTGCCATGAAACATATCTCATCTTTGTGTTTTTCAACTAGTTGTTCAGGAGTCCTAGTTCTTTCCATCATCTTTTCCTTAAACTCAAGGAAGTATGTAGACATGACAGACTCAAAGTTGTCTTCTAGTGACTTAATCAGTTCACTAATCTGTTGGGTTACCGATTTGGTAGAGTCCCATACAACTTTTCCTGCTAAAGGAAAGTATTCCTAAAAATAGAAAAATATACACATGATAAGTGATCCAAACTTACATGTGTTTCTCTTTGCAGACCTGATTTTGATCATATTTTCATCTAGTTGTTTCAATAGGATCTCACATAGATCCATTTGAATTCCTTTTGTTACAATCTTGTAAGTTGTGCTTACTGCTGTTGCAAAAATTTTGTTCATTCTGCTAGCCTAAAAAAATTTTTACCCAATAACACATGCATTAAATTTTAACTCTTCATCGGTGATTATGTTTACTTTGAGACCTCTGTTGTCTCCTTATGCATTGGTAATTTTTGTAATTTCTTTCATGGATGGATATTTCTATGCCCTAGGCTTTTCGGTTATCAAATAACTAGTGACAGCATGAAGAACATCCTTTGTTATTTTCTTGGGTTGGTCTAGCCATAGTTTGTTGTCATACATCCTGCTCAAGACTAGCCTAATCCATTCTATCTTGAATTCCCTCAGGAAATGTAGGGCATTGATTAACCCTTTTACCTCCAAGTGTTTGTGTTCTTCTTTCAGTTTTCCTTCAGCATCACATAGCTTCTTAAAAGCTTCATCCATTTCTAGATCACCTATCTCTACGATCTCGCAGTGAATATAAGACCTAATGTATTCTATGAGAAAAACCCTAGGCATAATTTTTGAAAATGTGCCAGCTTCATTGGGTTTCGATGCAATTTCTAGATAGATTTTGTAATTAGGTTCTACACATGTTCTTTTCTTGATTAGTTTCACCACATTCTTATTTTCATTCTTCTCCTTAGCAGTTCTTGATGTGGTTGCCATTGCTTTTCAAGTACTTAGGGTTTTCTTGAAATTAGGGCTTTCTTGACAAAACAATGACAGAGATCTTTTGGTGCCTTTGGTACTTACTTTGATTCGCAATAGTGATGAGGAATCTATTCTTTGTGTGATGAATCAATATGTAGACACTTATTCTCTCTTCTCTTTAATCTCTTTGATGTCGCTCTACTTTCTCTTCAAATCACAGGTGAAAAATGAAGTTGTCCCGTCGACTATTTATAGAGTTTTTAACCTAAGTCTCTACAATAAATGCTCAACAACTCATTGGGACATGAAGATGGGTTTTGTCAAGATGATGTTTCCAATCATCATCGATGAAGATATGATGCTTAGGGTAGTTGTTAACCACCTTGATTTTACCGATGGATATCGGTATTCTGTCATGACCACTTCTGAACTTTGCTTTCTTACTGATGGTCGTCAGGTTACATTGGCAGTTTGCCATATTTACTAGTGGACTGACAATTTCTGGTAAGCATAAAAAAATCATTATTGTGTTCACCGATTATTTTTAGTAAGTGTTTACCAATGGTGTTGCATTCTTAGATTAGTAACAAGTAAAGTAGTATGCATCTTTGGTTTATGCAGATTTTGACTATCTATCAATTTATATAATGGAACTGATGCAAAATATAACTTGGTATAGTGCATTTCCATACTTGTTCAACTCAAGTGGGGTTGGTGGTGTCATCGGATCCATTGGATGGGGTGTCACCATTTGCATTGCTTTGTCCTGCTTCATCATTGCTTGAAGCTTTTATCCATATTTTGTCTCTCGCCCTCCGTATATCTTCAATGGTATTACCATTGGGATATGTGCTTATTTCTATCAATCTATCTTTGTAATATTTCTTGATGTGACCAACTTTATGATAGTGTAAGCATGTCATTCTAGGGTTTGACTAGCCTCTAGACCTTTTGGTCCATGCTCTCATGCAGTTTGCAGCAATGTGACCATATCTACCACATGTTGTGCAGTTTGTCCAAGTGTTGTAATCCCATACATATTGATTACCGATTCTCTTTGGCTGATAAGGAACTTCATTACCTTTTGGCTTCCATGCTTACCTTTTCTTTTTCCAGCATTCTTTAGATGTGTTCCCATTCATCTTGCATGTAGGACAGTATTTGTCCATGTAGGTTTCCTTCTTTGTCTTTTCTATCTTTCTCTTGCATTCATAAGCCTTATGTCCTTTCTTGTTACATTTATAACATAATCCTATGAATGAAGGTGTAGGTGTAGATTTGGGAGTACCTTGCATTTTACCTCTGCATGCATTTGATGTGTGCCCTTACTTTCCAAAGTGCTTGCATGTTAGCTTTCTTGGTCTTGGATTTTCGTAGACATTCTTTGGATTTGATGATTCTCCATTTTTGGTAAATCCTATACCGTTGTTGTTGTTGACTCTTCATTGTCCCTCAATAAAGTCATCCATTATTTTATTTATTTCTTAAGCCTTTCCAATAATCTCATTATGTTGTTGTTGAATTCTAACCTCATTCTTTATCTTTTCACTTTCTTCTCTTAGTTCATCGATAATCTGTATTCTCTCAATGAGTTCCACATTTATTCTATTTGCTTCTTGACTCATAAGGATAATCTAATTTGTGAGATCATGGTGATGCTCAACATGTCTTTGAATTTCCATTTCCTTTTCCTATAGTTTCTCTGAAATATTCCTTCTATCATCAATAACAAGTGTTCTTTCTATCATAGCTTGTCTGGCACAACTCATCACATCAATCATTCTTACCATCTGGGTCTCTTGACCAATTTGCAGCATCTTTATTTTCTCTATCAGATGTAGATTGATCTCCTTTAGATTTGTGATGTTCTCTTCTGATGTATCCAATGTATTACTTGCATTTGATCTTGAAGATTTAAAGAAATATAGAATCTCTTCTTCTTGATAGTCTATTTCATTATTCTAGGTAGCCATACCTTTTCTTTCATCTACCAGCTCTCTCATCTTGATTCTTGCTTCTTTATACTATTCATAGAACATCTGTATCTCAAGATTTTTGTCCTCAATATTCTTATCAAGTTTGTACTTCTCCATTGTATGATCTTTTCTCTTAAGCCTTTAAGCTTTTCAAGAAGATACTCAGCTCTGATACCAATTGTTGGAATTAATGGGAAGTAGTACTAAGAGGGGAGGGGTGAATCAGAATCTCTAAAACTTTTAGCACCTTACACAATTCATCATTAGTAATCATTCAATTCAGATTTACCAACCATTACTGTTATTCTTTCTTATGCATCTAATTTTTGTTTGCAATATTTAAAAGTTTTCAATCATTCATAGAAACATTCATGAAATTTACAAACACATAACACAAGATATGGTATCATAGAAAACTCTTGTTAGGAAGTAAAAATTGCAATGGGGATGACACCAACAAAACTTCACTATCTATAGAATGGAAGGGAGCCAGTTAAGGCTTACAATTTGATCACTTCTGATGTTCTACCCTGTTAAGAGTATTAAGGTGGAGACTTATTAAGATCTACTCTGTTAAGAGCTTTTGCAACACTGATTTAAGAGTGCACTCAGTTATGAGATTTACAATAGGATGGTTAAGCCCACCTTTCTTGAAAGCATTTCATTAATGTACTACACTTTTTAGAATGAGTACAAATGTTGACCTAACTGTATGCAATCTACTATTGCTGATTTACAGATCCATTAAAGCATTTTCAAAATAATATCACCTTAAGTGATTGATGAATACCCTTTCTCTGCTTGTCAGTAGCCTCTGTTCTGTTCTTGAAAATTTATTAGATTTTGTTTGTGTTCATCTACATGAATTCTCTGTCTGGTCTTTAGTTTCTCTTCATGGCTACTATCTTCATTGAGAAACTATAATTCTCAATGGATTGAGCACCTATTTATACAAGTATTTGACCTATCTTGGAATTCACATTTTACAATGTTAACTCTCAGATCCAAGGTTTACAACTTGACCTTGATCTTTAGTTTGCATGTTTTAAAATAGTAAAACTAATTAAAACAATAACAATTACATTGCTTCCTCCTCACATAATGGATTTAAAAGAAAATCAAGAATTTAGAAATACAACTTCAGTGATTTATCTGACGTGGAAAGTTAGATCCACTTTTTGCAGAATCTAACTGACTGTCAGTTCTTGTTTGTTGGTTTAAACTTGCAATCTATCAACATTCCTTGACTGAACTATTCATCAAGTTCCCTGTATCTATCAGTAGCCTCTCTTTGCTATACTTTCAGGTAGCACTGTTGTTACTCATCGGGTATTGTTTACCTTTTTGTCATCGGGTAGCACTTAATAGTGTTTGTTAGGTAACCTTGGCGTTGGATAGTGTTGTGTCGTATCTGTCGGTGTAGAGTAAACTGATGGTACAGATCATGTTTTTCTCTAAGCATACTAATGGAAAAATATAATGCCTTCATCGAGTCCACTATCTCATACAGTTTGTAGCAATGTGACCAAATCTTCCACATGTTGTACAATTTGTCCAAGTGTTGTAATCCCATACATATTGGTTACCGACTCTTTTTGGTTAAGAGGGAGTTTCTTGACCTTTAGGCTTCCATGCATGCCTTTTCTTTTTCCAACATTCAAGAGTTGTGTGCCCATTCATTTTTCAAGGACACTATTTGTCCATGTAGGTTTCCTTCTTTGGTTGTTTCATCTCAGACTTGCATTCATATGCTTTATGTCCTTTCTTGTTACATTTATAACAAAATACTATGAATGAAGGTGTAGATTTACGAATACCTTTCATTTTGCCTCTGCATACATTTGATGTGTGGCCTTGCTTTCCACAGTGATTGCATATCATCTTTCTTGGTCTTGGATTTTCATAGACATTCTTTGGATCAGCTTGATTGGGTGATTCTCCATTCTCGATAAAGCCTAGACCGGTGTTGTCATTGACTCTTCGTTGTCCTTCAAGAAAATCATCCATTCTTGTATTGATTTCATCAGCTTTCTTTATAATTTCATTATGATGCTTCTGAATTCTTATTTCATGTTTTAACTTTTCATTCTCATCCCTTAGCTCACCGATAGATTCTATTCTTTCAACGAGTTTAACATTTACTATGTTTGCCTCTTGACTCATAAGAATAATCTGATTTGTGATCTCATGTTGATGCTCTGTAAGTCTTTGTATTTTAGACTCTTTCTCTTGTAGCTTTTCTGTAATCTTTATTCTATCATCAATAGCTAGTGTTCTTTCTTGCTCAGCTTGTCTAGCACTGTTCATGACATCAATCATTCTTGCCATCTGTGTCTCTTGACCAATTTGTAGAGATTTTACTTGTCCAGCCAGATGTTGATTGATTTTAGTTAGGCTTGTGATGATTTCTTCTGATGTATATGATGCTTTGCTTGTAGTGATCCCGAAGACTCAAAGAAATCTGGTATCTCTTCCTCATGATAATCTATTTCATTATAACGAGATGCCATAATCTTTCTTTCATCTAACAGTTGTCTCACATTGATTCTAGCTTCTTTATACTACTCATAGAAGATCTGAATTTTTAGCTTCTTATTCTCAATACTTTTATCAAGTGTGTACTTCTCCATTGTATGATCTTTTCTCGTAAGCCTTTAATATTTTCCAAAGAAGAGACTTATCTCTGATACCAATTGTTGGAATTAATGGGAAGTGTGTACTGAGAGGGGAGGGGTGAATAAGTACCTCTAAATTTTTTTTATCTTTTAACCTTTATCTTTTAAGTTATCAAATGTTTATCCAATCATCTGTTCTATAATTTCTTGATGCAAGATATATCAATTCATAAACTTAATCAAACATGTGAACATTCATGAAATTAATTGACACATGACACAAGATATGATATCGCAAAAAAATTCTATTAGGAAGTAAAAACTGCGGTGGGGATGGCACCCACAAATTCTTCACTATCTACAGATTGGAAGGGGTCGGTTAAGGCTTACAATTTGATCACTTCTGAAGATCTACCTAGTTAAGAGTATCTGTGGAGACCTGCTAAAGTCTAATTGGCTAAGATCTTTATCAACACTATTGAGTGTGCACTTGGTTAAGAGATTTATAGTTGGACTGTTAAATCCACCTTCCTTGAAAGGATTTTTACACTTTGCTTCACTTGTTAGAATGATAGAAAATTATAGCTTGACCTAGTGTATGAAACCTTCTATTTCTAATTACAGATCCATTTAAGATTACATACATAAGTATATCACCTAATGTGATTGAATAGTACTTCTGATGCTCGGTAGTCTCTGTTCTTGGTTATTGCTAACCAAATTCACCTTTTGTTGTTCTGGTTCATGAAAATTTCAATCTGATCCATAGGTGTGCTTGTAAGTTTCATTCATCCTCTCATATCCTTTCACATCCCTCTCTCATTCATAATAATGAATGATTACATAGTCTATTTATAAGACAGATTGACCTAATCAAGTTTCACGTAAAACAATGTTAACTCTAAGATCACAGGTTTACAACTTTACCTTGATCTCCTAGTCTATGTGTTTTAAATCAATTAGAATGATTAAAGCACTTACATTCATGTTTCTTGTCCCTAAAGAAATATTTTTAAAAAAAATCAAGATTCTATATATAGAATAAGATTGTTTTATATGACGTGGAGGTCAGATCCACTTTTTGTGGGCTACAACTGACTTTCAGTTTTTGACGGTTGATTATGCTCTGAAGTTAGTTGATTGTCTTTCAAGTTCCTTGCTTGAACTGTTCTCTTAGTTTTCTCTTTTTCTGTCTATTGGGTTGCACTATATCATGCATATCAGGTTCCTTTGTCGGGTTCCTCTTTATCCTTTTGACTTTTCATTTTTGGTGTACACACAAAATTGTGTCGTCGATCTTCTTTGTACTTAGCATTTTTTGGTGATCTCTGATATCTCCATTTTTGGTTTGCTCTTTGTCCTATCTTTCGGTGTATGCTTACCAAAAGCGTTCTTTGCATACTAATGGAAAATTAATGTCATCAAGTCTTAGAAAGTGGAACTCAAGTATCAGATAGAAGAATAGAACATAATATTTGAGCATGGTAAACCTAGTAGATCAAGCCCAGAATCAAAGAGGAAGGAACCTATACTTGCAAATTATGTCAGAAGGCATCATGCACCTGAGAAAATAACTGGAGATCAGAAAAAAGGTACAATGAAAAGGAATACAATCAAAGATACATGTTTTCTTAGTGAAATTGAACCTAGATCTATTAAAGATGCACTGAATGATGAAGCAATGAATGAAGAGATTGAGAAGATAGAAAAGAAAAAAACCTGGAATCTTGTGCCTAGACCAAAAGATAAGAATGTGATTGGTACTAAGTGGGTTTTCAGAAATAAGATGAATGAAAAAGGAGAAGCTTCCAGAAACAAATCAAGATTAGTATGTAAAGGATATGCTCAAGAAGAGGGTATTGATTACAATGAAACTTTTTCTTCTGTTAGAAGACTTGAAGGAGTCAGACCTCTTCTGGCATATGTTGCACACAAAGGGTTCAAGGTATAGAAAATGGATGTAAAATCTACATTCTTGAATGGAATTATAGAAAAGGAAGTCTATATTGAGAAACCTAAAGGTTTTGTAGATCCTAACAAAAGGAATATGGTTTGTAAACTGCACAAAGAATTGTATGGATTGAAGCAAGCTCCTAGAGCCTAGTATGAAAGATTGCATGGTTACTTGATAAGTATTGGATTTCAGAGAGCTAATGACCATAGTAGCTTGTACATCAAAGAAGGACCTTAGAAAAAGATACTATTAGCAAAGATATTTCTGGATGATATATTGTTTACTCATTATGATGATTTATGCAAAGCATTCTCTAAAGCTATGAGTAAGGAATTTGAGATGTCTATGTTTGGTGAAATAAAATTCTTTGTTGGTTTACAAGTTTATCAGATGAAGGATGGTATCTACATTACCCAATCTAAATACATCAAAGAGATACTGAAGAAATTTGAGATGGAATATTCCAGACCAGTTGGAACACCTATGCCTACTAGACATAAGATATCTAAGGATGAGGATTCAAAGGAGTTAAATCAGACTACCTACAGATCCATGATTGGAAAAATTAAATATGTTGTTCACACTAGACCTAATATTGCATTAGAAGTCGGTATTGTTGCAAGGTTTTCAGCTAATCCTAGAGAGAATCACTTAATGGCTATCAAAAGGATTCTGAGATATCTTAAGGGTACTGAAGATTATGGGTTATGGTATAAGAAAGGAGGAAACTTTGATTTGAAGACTTTTACTGATGCTGATTGGGTAGGAAGTATTGATGTAAAAAAGAGCACAAGTGGTGGAGCATTATATCTTGGAGAGAGGTTAGTCTCCTAGACAAGCAAGAAACAAAAATGCATTTCTCAGTCTACAACAGAGGCAGAATATGTTGTTGTAGCAGTAAATTGTTCAAATATCATGTGGTTCAAATAGTTGTTGTGAGGTATGAAGGAGGAAATCAAAGAACCAGTTATTATCTACTGTGACAACACCAGTGCTATTAACCTTTCAAAGAACCCTGTGATCCATACTAAGAATAAACATATTGCAATAAAGTATCATTTCTTGAGAGAATTGGTTCAGGACAAGGAAGTAAGATTGGAATATGTGAATACTAAAGAAAAAATTATAGACTTATTCACAAAACCATCACCTAAGGATGCATTTTTGTATCTTAGAGGAAAGCTAGGGGTAATTCCCCTAACTAAGGCTCACTAAAACATAGTTTAGTGGTGCATCAACTGAGCTACATAACAGATTTAACATGTTGATGCAAATATTCAGAGCTTATTGCATATGAATCAGTACAAACAGCTACATTACAACTTCATTGGATGTGTATTGGATGGTGTCTTTGGCATTGGTTTTCAAAGAGGGAGAGATTACTGATGTCATAAAGATTACTGATGGAGAGACTAATGAAAGAGGGAGAAATTTTATGAGAAACAAAGATTAATGTAAGAGAGAGAAATATGTATTTCAGTGATTGTGAAGATATAGGGAGTTTTTGGATGAGAATCAGAATGAAGCTAAGGACATTAATAAAATTTGATTCTTGTGTCTGTTGCTCTATAATTATTTGTATTATGACATGTTGTGTTTCCATCAATGCCAAAGAGGGAGATTGTCGATGACAATTATTCAATTGTGTATTTTCATTGATGTTTACAAAAATGTAGTGATGTTTTCACAAATGTCTAATCCAATCTTAGCACAACCAGTTAATACCAAGCACTCTTGAGAATTGAAGAAGACCAAAGTGATTTTTAGTTCTAATTGAGTTCACTCGGGCATTACAGTTTTGGTCAAGCATTGAAGGATTTTAGTATTAATCGAGTTATACTTTTAGTGATAGCCGACTAACAACAGTTTATATTTTATGGTTAATTGGTTATATGAAACTGACAAACTTAAGTTTTATTGATTATTT
>MU227908.1:710792-754169 GCA_018584345.1 Thuja plicata
TGATTTACTTATTCTCATAGAAGTTTTGAATGCAGACTCTATGTTTGGTAAGACACTATTATCAAAGTTATTCATCTCAAATGAAATCAATCTTCCAATTAAATTGTCTAGAGTAACATTGCTATTTTCTACTCCTCTCATTTATTGAATGGAAGATACTCTAATAGCATAAGTAGGCAACAAGGTTCTTAGAATTTTACTTACCACTATATCTTCTTCTAGTATGCCTCCAACTCCTTGGATAGCATTGACTACCTCTTTGATTCTTGTGCTGTACTGAGTGATATTTTCAGCTTCTTTCATTTTGAGATCATCAAACTTTCCTTTAAGGCTTTCTGCCTTGGATCTTAAAACATTTTTGTCACCACCATGTACAAGCTTCAATTTGTCCCACATCTGCTTTGCATTTTTGCATTCTTTGACATCTTCAAATTCAGCATCGAAGAGTGAGGAAGCAAGCTCTATCATCATGCCGTTGTGTTCATGCTTCTCTCTCATTTTTTCAACAGTTGGTGCTCCTATGGGAAACACATATTCAGTTTCAAGGAATTGAGTAACATCATTACCAATACCTGATAGGTGGAGTCTTATCCTACTTTTCCATGAAGTAAAGTTGTCTTTGTTCAACTTGGGCACATCTCGTCTGTTCATCTTGTGATCTTTGACTTAGGTCTTGAAACCTTCCTTTCTAAGCACACAAGCTCTAATACCGATTGTTAGTAATACCTGAGAGGAGGGAGGGGGTGAATCAGTGGCCTCAAAAATTAATCCTTAAATCAATCCTTCAACTCTTATAGCCACTAATTATTTCTCAAGTTATCTTCTATCCTACAAGATGAATGCCTTGAATAACTTATATCAATTAACTACTTATTTGATTTCTTTATTAAACCTTCTTCTTAATGTTTATCGATAAGTAGTCATCTATTTACCGAAACTCAGTAAATAAGAAGAGTATACCAATATATCCAAAATGAATTATGTAAGATACAAAATAGTAAATAAATGAATCATACACTCATAACACATGGATTTTAACATGGAAACCCTATTAAGGGAAAAACCACTGGGACCAGTACCCTAAATTTTCACTCTTCTGAAGTGAGCCCTGTTAAGCGCCAACCTTGTTAAAGGTTACAAACACATTGTTAGGTGTGGCTTTGTTAGAGGATTTTATACATAGAGGTTGTCACTTAGTATCGGGCATCTAATGCTTTCATCCTTGAATCAGCCTCTCTCTTAGACTATCAATAGGAATCGGGCATATCCAATGCTACTTTCATGAATCAAACTTTTTGGCACTCCTTGAGATGTACCTCAATATATAGAAGACTATTAAGTCCTTCTCTATTAAGAGACTTGATGCTTCAATGGTTAAACTGAAACACTATGACCTATTTCTAATGCAACTTTGAATTGCATATTTTTAGATCTATTTAAGTACATTACCTCTATGATCAATGTATCAATTCTATTCTTTGTGCTCTACACTTTCTACTCTATGATGCTCTTCTCACTGTTCATCAGTGTCTGCAGGATTCCTTAGCTCTCCTTCAGCTTGATTGATCAACACTATATGAAGTAGTTATTCATTAGTTTCTCTTCAACATCCTCTTTCTATTCACTCCCCTTAATCCCCTTTTCATGCATTAAGAAAATGAATTAAGCTTGTCTTTTATATAGACATGATATTCATTATTTCTTGATTCTTGATTCTTGGCGTGAAAAACAATCCAGCCAATTAGATTTAAAGCATAACTCCTTATTTGTCTCATAGATATCTTCTTGCCAACTGTACAAATCAGCCTTAAATAAATCAATTATCTCTGGTCAAATAAAACAAAGTAGACAACCAATTAAGTCCTTATTTAGCTCTACCAGCTAGATATTTTGTCATTTTCTAAACTCTCTGTTCCGTCAGTCACCTTTGTAATTAGTTGCCGGTTACAACTGATAGTTCCATCAATGAGACTCTAGTTAGCTTCATGATCTCCATCCATTGGGAAACACTATATTTTCTTCCATCAGTTTACTCTTTGCTTTGCTCGTCGGGCATTCAGTGGTTTTGCTTTATCGGGCAACATTTTGCTTCCTATCATCGGGTAACACTGTGACTGTTCCTCTTTGCTTTTACCGATGGTGTGCACTCTGTCAGTGTTGTTTGTCACTTAGTGAATACATGACTTTTATGTATTGCTAAAAGCATAACCTTGGTTCTTTTGGTTCTTTGAGGTCTTAGGTTGTATGCATATGACTCTATAGATGATATCAAGTTGACATGAATGACAATACAAATCATTAACTGATTAAATGCCTTGCATTATCTTCAACTTAACATTATCAAACATTTAATCAGTTACATGTCATCAGTTGGATCATCTAAGCATTCCAAAAGATATAAGATTTCCTCATCAGATGGATGATCCTTGGTGCCCATCATAAATTGTATATTTCTTTTTAATTGAAAAACAAGACATTCATGTCTTGAATTGTAACTATCTGCCACATGCTATATTTATAGCTCAAACATTCTTTTTCTCACCGGTTTTGCTATTTTATTAAATACTGTTCCCTCATCATTGCTCACATGGGTACACTTAATCAGTTACTAATAGAATTATGCTTCACAAGTTGAAAATCATCATAGCAAATATTCATCATTAGCATAGTTAAATTATTTATAGTTTTCCTTACCCACTCACATTAAAATGTTTTTAGACTCTAGGTAAAACACGACATAGAAACCAAAATGCAACTAATTAAACCCAAAATTTTGTAATCATATTAACATTATAGAATTCAATCATGTGCTCTCACTAGGATTGTGAATATCTAAATTTGTACTTCAGTGTGCTTTTTCTAGAAGTGATGTATGTATTTTTGTGCAATCCCTTGACTTTATAATTGTAACTTCCATTAACATATTCTTGAGACAGGTTTGCATTTTATAGCTGCAGATTTCTAGGCTTTCATGACACTATGCTTGATGACAGTGGAAGGCATTACCTAAAAAACTATTTCATTGAAGGTCCTGTAGATTTAATATGTGGCGATGGGAAATCCATCTATAAGGTAGATTATATTGAACCAAACAAAATACCCATGTGGAAAATGTCAGCATCCATTAATGAAAATTGTTCTGATCATTGATTCAGATGCAATTTGTTTGGTGGCAAAAATTTCATCTGTATACAAATGTCATTACAGTGTAAAGAAGGATCTCTACAGGGAAACAAGAAAGGTATGTTTTCTTCAGCTGTTAGGTCACAAGAGGTGGATTAATGCTTTTGGGTAGAGCATGGGGACCTTTCTCTAAAGTTATATTTGCTCTTACTTACATTGATAATATTACCTTTCCCGAGGGACAGAAATTTTTGTTGTTAGTGTCATTGAACTCTTCCTGTTTGATTGGTTAAAAAAATGGGGTAATAAGAGCGGATTTCAAGGAATTTTCCACTATGCTAGACTTTCGCCTATTTCCTTGTTATAGTTTAACTTTATTGATATTTATTTCTATTAATGTGTAAGACAATGCTTTTAATATTTAAATGATTACAAATTATTAAATAAAATATAATGTAGTATTATAATTATATTTACTTTTACAAGTATATAAATTATATTATTATACAACATATTTTAGAATAAAAAATATTAATGACAAATATAATTCATATATTTTGTTTGAAGCCTATTTTTTTCTCCTATACATTTGAAAAGGTCATTTTTTTATGTTTAGCTTGAAATTTTACATTTAGAATTTTATATCCCAAAAAATTAATAGTTAATAAAAAATATAATGCACAATATTTAACTTTTCCAATTTATAAAATTATTTATCTTTCATTTGATTGGTTAAAAAAAATGGGGCCATAAGAGGTGATTTCAAGGAATTTTCCACTATGCTAGACTTCCGCCTATTTCAATACTTTTAATATTTATTTCAAAAAATTTAAATGATTACAAATTATTAAATAAAATATAATGTAGTAATATAGTTATATTTAGGATTACAAGTATATAAATTATATTATTATACAATATATTTTAGAATAAAAAATATTATTGACAAATATAATTAATATACTGTGTTTGAAGTCTACTTATTTATCATATACATTTGAAAAGGTCATTTTATGTTTATCTTGAAATTTTTCATCTAGAATTTTACATCCCAAAAAATTAATAGTTAATAAAAAATATCTAAAAATATTTATAAAAAATGTAAGAAAAATTTAAAATTTTACCTATTTATTATGGTTTTCCACACTTCAAATATGTTACATAATTGTAAATTCTAGATTCTTTTTTATATTAATTTATATATAAAATAACTATTATTTAATATATAATCATCTTATATTATTGCATAAATTTAAGGAATTCTTATTATATTTTCTAAGTCTAAACATCTTCAACATTTAAATTCCAATTAAATTATACAGTTTTAAAATTCTTTTATTCTTCATTCCATATGGCTCATTGTAACAAGCACATTCATGCAAAAGAATAAATGTATTCAATTATATGTGAAAAAGTTGTTACATTTTATACTTCTTATAATATAATGATTTTAAGTCTTCATTGCTTACTCAAGATTATTCATTTATTCATTTTCAAAAATAATATGTACAAATATATTTTATAATTAATATATATTGTCTTCCTCCACAAAACATACACCTGTTTTTTCTTTTTCAAATATTATATTTTGCCCATACAATTTTGAATTTATCAGAAGTTTCCTTGGTGACATAATTGCTATTTTAAATATATAAATTTAAGAAATCAAATCAGAGATGTATGATGAGATTATTTGTTGACAGTCATCTCCACCCATACTAAATACTCTTACTACAAAATCCAAAGCTTTGTATTATGGAATTTTGGGGCATTACAACTACACAATAATCAACACTGTCTATGGCTTGGTATAAAGCCAGGCACCTCACAAGATCAAAAATCTCCAGCTGGAAAAATCCAATCATCTTATCCATATTTTCTTAGGAAATACTCAGCTTCATAACCTCTAATGAATCTTTGCACCAACATCTACACCTCTCTTCCAAACATCTATTATTTGATGATGATGTGAGATCACATCCCATCTTTACGCATCATGTAGGAATTTTGACTCTTTAAAAAAGCTCAACACATTACAGCTAGATATATATAAGGCCAATACCCCTACAAAATAAGGACAAAGATGAGCATAACTAGTGAAATAGAAATCTTAAACTCAAAGATGTGTCACTACTAAAGATTATTGCTCCTTCACTAATTCCCACTGCCTTTTCAACATGGGGTGGGGCTTTTATGTATATCCACAAACATCAATCCTTACATCTTCACTAACTTGTCCATTGCATTTTCCTCCAGTTGAAATTATTTTGAAGCCCTAATAGAAATCAATGAACTCAAACATTCATAATCACTAGGGAGGGTTTGTAATACCGAAATCCATGTATGCTCATATTTTAAAAACTTAACCTGAGCACAATTTTGTGGTAAATCTGAGAGCTTCTCACAATTTCTCATTAGCAATCTTTTCATAAAACCAGTCTCTGACACTTTATAGCAATACGGATAGTATGGAAGGCTTTCCGCATTCAAACAATATTTTAAATCCAACTTTTCCAAACAAGATTAGTTGTCAAAGCTATTTAGAAGGAGCTGGAGAAAATATTATCCTTAAGGAATGTTATTATTATAGTATATGTTTAGAATGAATTTGTGGAAGAGGCCTCAGAAATTTTTGATAGATGCAACAAAAGTAATACCCAATGCCATCACCTTAGTGTCCTCCAAACATTTCCTCAATTAGGGATATATAACAGGTTAAGACATGAATATGTTTGAAGAAAAGATTCAGCTTCTTCTCATCTTAAAGTGCTTAAACATAATCCTTGTTTCTAGTCTCATGATGATTCAAAATACACCATCCAATACTTATGTTGTTTTTGGCATTTTGCAAAATGAATGTGCTAAAGAAGATGGATTAACACTGCAACTATATCCAAAGCTAAGTCCCTAGGAAGCCTCTACATTGAACCACAATTTCTCCTTTGAGAGGTCCTCTAAAGTGCAAAAGAATCCACATACAATTATAAGGAAAAAGAGGAAGCTCGACTACAACAACTATCTCTCTAAAAAAAATTTGGCCTGCAATTTTGAGCCCAATCTCTTTCATGCTTCCTGCAATTAACCACTTCACATGAATTCCATTTTTCCACATTTTAAATTTTACAAGAAATACAATCAAGTACAAGAAGATGATAAAAATGGTTTATAGGTTTACATTCTTGCAAGAAAAACTCATCTACAAGAGCTTAAAATTAGTGAAAAATGTCAATTGCACTCAATTCCTCATTTGAATTGTTCTGACATAACTGAATTTTTATTACAAAATGCTCAAATAAATACAAAAAATGAATTAAAAACTCGCTACCTTTAAATGTGTAAATAGCACAGAAGGTTATCTTCAACCGAATGATGTTGGGAATGAGGATGCATCTCGATAGCCAATAATAAATATGTTTCAACTATAGTCAATTTTGACATTGTACAAACCTTTTGTATACACCACATGCCCAAGTATATATGCATTCATTAATATTTGGGTTTCCATGTACTTCAACATATATTACTATCGATGTACCCATTGCACCTCCTTTTGGTGCAAGCGCTAGTTTATAGGACAACCACCTCTTCGAGAAGATAATTTTTTAGCTTCATGTTGTCCATTTTTGCATCAAGAACTATAATGATATTAAGCTTAATGAAAATAATGCAAAGGAGACTACAATTTTGTAGTCTAACTATCAAAATTTGTTCACTTGATTCTCCACCACAATCATGACCATAAGAAACCCAATCAGGGCCAAGGCTATGTAAATGAAAATGTAAAAGCGCTTTAGATCTTCAATAAAATCAACATTGATAATGGTGTGAGATGATTATGATGGAATGATGTACTGTCCACATGGAAGATCTAATTGATATAGCTAATGTCTTAATTAAAGTTCTACTTTATGATAGGAAGAAAATAATTATTTTTGCATAACTTATATACATGCTTGAATATTCCCAGTGTTATATTAAAGTCTGCAATTATTGTAAGACAACTTTATATCAATTATTTGTTTCCTTGTCAATGTAGTTTATTGTGTATTGGAACTCTACTAATGATATTCATAAAGGTTAAATGGCTAATGTAAGCCATTATAATCTGTTACTTTCATTGTTCACAAATTCAAATATGGAAATGGCGAAGAATATATTATAGAGTTCCCCTTAGTGCTAAAAATACCAATATGGAGAGAGTGATGCTATTCAAATTAAGATTCATAAGTATATGAATAAATGTATGACATATATCATATGCGACTATAGGCATCACATGATGTGGGTAAATGAATAAAAATGTAGATATGAAATAATGCAAGTTTTCCCTCCAATTGCTCTCTTAACAAAAAGTTGCTGCTCTTTTCAGCAACAAAGTAGACAAAATAGACAAAACCAAAAATGATATTTGTGACTTTGGCAAGAAATTAGCTGCCCTGTAGCCCTTGTTCTATCACTTCTTTGAGTGTGTTATATAATCTCATTTAATCTTTGAGAACCCTTGGATTCAATCTAGACTAGTGAGTCATTCTAACACTAATCTACTAGTAAATATTAATGGCGAATGAAATGGTAAATTGGGTTAATAATGTCACTGTGGGGGTTGTTGGAGATTATGCATCACATTTCTTCCTTTGTGAGAAACCCAGGGCTAATATTGGGGGTTGAGATTCACAACAGAAATCCAACCTAGGGACATTTAATCAAATATTTTGTAATTTAATTTTAATTAAATGTTATATTTTATTAAACTCTCTTTTATTTCTTTATTTAAGAGTTCAAAAAATTAAATAAAATAAAATAATACCAGATGCAAAGTGGTTGCATTTGCAGTTGTTCATCTGATTTTTGATTTTTTTAAAAAAATTTAAGGTTTATTTTGGCCTTTTCTTTATTCAAAATCTCAATGTTGTTTTTTTCTATTTGAACTTGTTATTATTTTGTTGACAGTTGTACCAAAAATATTTTTACTTGTCATAAAATATTTTTGTTTAAGTATTCACTAAAAGAAGAATGATTAATGCAGATGGAGATTTGTTCAAACTAAAAATTTGAAATGGAATTCAAGGCAATAATCTGTGTATCTATGTTCTCGTGAGAAAAATTCAGTTCAGTTCTTCAAGAGCGTCAAATATTTTTTAAAAGTATACGTATATGGTGAAATGCAACATCTATACTACATAAATCTGAATCTATTTTTCTCACCTTAATTTTGTCATGTGTTAATTTTCTATTTATGCAAATCATAACCAGTTAAAATATAAAAAGATGACATTATTCACATGGGGTCTTCACTTAATGGGTAATACACTATCACATGCATTCATATTGGGGGATTTAAAATGGGCAAATATAAGGGGCAATGTATTGCCTAAATAGGGGTAGGGGTTTGGGGCAATATTTTTTGAAAATAGGGGGATTCTTTAGTATGCCATGAAAACGTGTGTGCTATGATTTAGGTTCACTAAGTGAAGCCCATATGATTACTCAAAGGTGTAATTAAAATCAATCTCCATTTGGAGCCTCCTTACTCCAAGCATGAGATTAAGTTTTAATGATTTTTTTGATATATTTTTTTAAATATATTTTAAGGAACTAGAATGTTCACTGAATACTTATCTTTATGGTTTCTATCAGATTTACTTTCAACTCTATTAATGCTAAATATTATGATATTAGTAGACTATAATAAATTTTAGCAAAGAATTAATTGAAAATATTTATTATAATTAATAAAAAATATATTTATTTATCACAAACTATAAATAAATAAAAAATTAGATTTAAAAAATATATATATTTTTAAATTTACTAATTTTTCTTTTTTTGGTTTGATTTTCATTTAAATGACTCTAGTAGGTAATTCTTTAGTTAGTTTCCCTTGCTTTTTCAGTGGACTATATTGGACCACCAACCCTTGTCTTTGGCTTTTACTTCTAATCACACCGACAAGCTATAGGATTAAAAGAGCCAATATTTAATATTTAATACTTATACACAACTAAGTTGTGTACAAGTAAGAGGATAAGCATCAACCAACTCAATGGTGCCAAATTCTAATACATGATAAAATTAACATCTCCATGTAAAATCGTTATTCTCATTCACGTACTATAAAATATCATGAGGGAATTATCAAGGATAAAAGTATTAGGTGTGAAAAATGATAATATGTCAAAATTAGAAATTTATGTATACATATCAATCGAGAAATCTTTTAATAATTATTATGATGATGAATTATCCAAGGATACAAGTGGGTGGGATCAAAGGTACACATGGATATGTATAGTCAAAGTTTTAATTTAAGAAAATGTAAATAAAACCTCACTATGATGAAATCATAAGTTATTTATGAAAGCCTTATGAACACTTAATGTAGAATCCTAAGGTGAAATCTAAAGTTGCATGTAAGAAAATATTAGGTTCATTAAAAATATAAATGAATACACTATCTTTAAAAATAAATAATAGAAGAAATTTAAATAAGCACAATTTAAAAAATAATATGTAATTTGATAAAAATAAGATCAACCCTCATCACTTCCTAACAAGTCTGAATTAACTGCTAGAAATCAACATAATTGGAACTTGAACAATTTTGCCAGATGTTAAAATATACAAATGCACAAAAATTTAAATGTATTTTTCTCGATACAAAGTATAATTGAACTTGCTTTTAGAATTCTTTCAGAAAAGAGATAGGCCTTATGCAAATCAAGAATGAAATGATTAAATTACATATCCACGAGATCCATAAGTCTACAGTACCACAATTGTCATAGTTATCCCAAGTTGAGTTCTATAGTAAGAAACATATTTTGGAGAAAAAGTCAGCAAACTTAAAGTATAAGATTTTTTGAAAATAATTAGGATTTAAATAAGAAAAATCCAGATGTATAGAAATGTAAAATAATATGAAGAAAAATAAATAATTATTATTCTTTCACTTTAAAGGTATTTCCATAGTGTAGAGGGGTAAGTACACAAAGATTGGGGACCAAAAAGATGTCACTTACCTTTTTGGTCCCCAAAAAACTATAGGGTGCACTCCCTGTGACTTTCCATGCTTGAGCCTTAGGCTTGGGCATGCCAAGCCATAGATCTTGTGCCCTATTTGGCATACACCCTATGTGAGAAATAATAAAGGTAAAAAAATTGAGCTTCCAAACTATTTTTCCATCACAATCGTGAGCTAAGAGAGGGTTTTTTCATCTAAAAAATGTGTACGCCATTCTTGGAGCTCATTTTACTTTGTGGGTGCATTGGATTGTAACAAAAATATCTCCACGACCCCTTAAGATCCTTTACAACCACTTACCATGCGTTAATGTATAGTAATGGGTCCTAAGGGATCCTAAGGGGTTTTAAGGGGTCCTAGGACACATTAATGTGTCGTAGAAACCCTTACAAACCCTTACCATGCATTAATGTATAATAAGGGGTCCTAAGGGATCTTAAGGGGTCATACGCTACATTAATGTGTCCTAGGACCCCTTAGTAACCATTACTATATATTAATATATGGTAAAGGGTCTTAAGGGGTCCTAGGACACATTAATGTGTCTTGGGACCCCTTATGACCCCTTAGGACCCCTTACCATACATTAATGTATGGTAAGGGGTCCTGAGGAGTCCTAGGAAACATTAATGTGCCTTAGGACCCCTTACCATACACTAAAGTATGGTAAGGGGTCCTAAGGGTTCTTAAGGTGTCCTAGAACACATCAATGTGTCCTAGGACCCCTTAAGATTCCTTAATACCCCTTATGACCCCTTACCATACATTTATGTATGGTAATGGGTCTTAAGGGGTTGTAAGGGGTCTTAAGGGGTCATAGTACATAATGCCTTAAGACCCTTTAGGATCCCTTACCATACATTAATGTATGGTAAGGGGTCATAAGGGGTCCTAGGACACATTAATGTGTCTTAGGACCCCTTAAAACCCCTTAGGACCCCTTAGGCCACCTTACTATACCTTAATACATATTAAGGGGTTATAAGGGGTATTGAGGGTTCCTACAACACATTAACATGTCCTAGGACCCCTTACCATGCATTAATGCATGGTAAGGGGTCATAAGGGGCTATAAGACACATTATTGTGTCTTGGGACCCCTTACTATACATTTATGCATGGTAAGGGGTTATAATGGGCCTTAAAGGGTCCTATGGCACATTAATATGTCCTATGACCTCTTATGACCCCTTATGAACTCTTACAACCCCTTACCACACACGGTCGTAAGGGGTTCTATGATGCATTAATGTGTCCTAGGACCCCTTAAGACCACTAATATGGTAAGGGGTCATTGTGTCCTAGAACCCCTTATGATCACTTATTAACTGTTACGACCCCTTACCACACGCTAATGTACGGTAAGGGGTTGTAAGAGTTCATAAGGGGTGATAAGGGGTCATAGGACACATTAATGTGTCATAGGACCCTTTAATACCCCTTACGACCACTTACCATGCATTAATGTATAGTAAGGGGTCCTAATGGTTTTATAGGGTCCTTAATGTGTCCTAGAACCCTTTAGGACACATTAATGTGTCCTACGGCCCCTTTGGACCCCTTACCATAAATTAATGTATGGTAAGGGGTTATAAGGGGTGTTAAGGGGTCCTAGCACCCCTTAGGACCCCTTACCATACATTAATACATGGTAATGGGTCCTAAGGGGTTGTAAAGGTTCCTAGGACACATTAATAGGACCTCTTGAAACCCCTTAGGACCCCTGACTATACATTAATGCATGGTAAGAGGTCGCAAGGGGTCTTAAAGGTTCCTAGGACAAATTAATGTGTCCTAGGACCTCTTATGACTCCTTACGACCCTTTATGACCCCTTACCATACATCTTAGGGGTTGTAATAGTTGTTAAGGGGTCCTATGACACATTAATTTGTTATAGGACCCAAGTTATGACCTCTCTCTCTCTCACCTTCTCACATCATCACCTTCTCACCATATCACCAATATTGGGTTTCCACCCTAATGAACCATAACTGATTGAATGTTTGAAGATGTTAAGTTGATGATCACCGAGCTACAAAAATTTAATGCAAGGCATTAAATTAGTTAATGTATTATATTGTCATTGATTTCAACTTGATATAATCTGATTGGTTACATACATAGTGTCAAAGACTTCAAAGAAACAAAGAGTTAAAGGTTATGTTATCAGTAATGCATAAAATTTCAGTATGCACTAAGTGACAACAAACATCGATGGACAGTGGACCTCGATGGATATAGAACCACGAGAGAAAATTCACAGTGATACCCGAGCAATTTTCTCAAGCAATCATTACCGAGCATAACCAAAGAGTAACCCAAGTAGAAATGTAAGTCACATTGTTTCCCAATGGACAGGAAACCCCGACGGACATAGATGCCAAAGGAAAACTGAAGTCAAGACTGAGCTAACAAGGAGTTAAACACCGAAAAGAACTGAAGTTTAGAAATGACATAAGACTTAGCTAGAAAGAGATAAATATGGAGTTAAGTGGTTGATCACATTGTTTTCATCAACAAGTTTAAAGCCAAAGATAAGCTAGAGTTTTAAAGTTGTTTTATTCCAGTTTTCAAGGAGAAATCCTAGGGATAAAACTGAAGTAAATCTTTAAAGAAAGAATGGGGAGAAATTCAAGAACTTAGAAATGGTGAAATTATTCCTATAAGAGAGATAAACTAATTCATTGTGAGAAAAAGAGGGTGAATAGAAAAGAGGATATTGAAGAGAATATTGGTGAAGAAGACTTCATACAGTCCTGATCATACAAGCTAAAGAACAAAGCTAAATATTTTTGTGGACACTGAGCAACATAGAAGCACAACATCACCGAGAAGAAAGAAGTGGATCAAAGGTATTGAAAAGAAACATTGATCAGAAAGGTATTATGAGATTACAATAGATCTGAACATATGCAAGTCTAAGTTATATTTATGAACTGATCATATATTGTTTTAGTTTAACCATTGGTTCAAAAAGTCTCTTAACCGAGTAGGATTTAACAATCCTTTATATATTGAGATACATCCAAGGAGTATCAAAATGTTTATCATGAAGATAGCATAGTGAATGCTAGATATCAAGTGATAAACTGTTAGTGATAAATCCTCTAACAAGGTTATACTTAACAGTGTGTTTGTAACCTTTAATAGGGTTGGCTCCTCATCGAGCTCACTTTAGAAGAGTGAAAAATATAGGTTACTAGTCCCAAGTGGTTTTTCCCTTAACAGGGTTTTCACGTTAAAAATCCATGTATCAAATGTGTTTATTATTCATTGCTTTGATGTTTTGCTTTACATATTACTAAAATAGGATTGATCAGTAAACACTAAGTTATTTACTATATTTCAGTAAATGCTAGACTACTATTTGGTAAAGCTTAAGAATAAGGTTTAACAATGAACTCTGAGCAGTAGTTATTTGATAAGATTATTTCAAGGCATACATCTTGTAGGACTGTACATAACTAGAGGCTTATAATTGTGGTACTAAGTTTTTGGGTTGATTTATTAGAATATTTTTGAGGCCACTGATTTACCCCCCCCCTCTTAGTTATCCTAACAATTGGTATCAGAGATTTTGTGCTTAGAAGGAAGGTTTCAAGACCTAAGAAAAAGATCACAAGATGAACAAACGAGATGTACCTAAGTTGAACAAAGACAACTTTGCATCATGGAAAAGTAGGATAATATTCCACCTATCAGGTATTGGAAATGATATTACTCAATACTTGGATACTAAATATGTGTTTCCTATATGACCTCACACACTTGATCAATTGAGATAAAAGCATGAGCACAATTATATGATGATAGAACTTGCATCCTCACTCTTTGATGTTGAATTTGAAGATTTCCAAACTTACACCACTACAAAGCAAATGTGGTACAAATTGAAGCTAGTACATGGAGGAGATGCTAATGTACTAAGAGATAAGGCAAAAAGCCTAAGAGGTAAATTTGATGAACTAAAAATTAAAGAAGGAGAAAATATCACTCATTACAACTATAGAATAAAAGAGGTAGTCAATGCTATCCAAGGAGTTGGAGGTGTACTTGAAGAAGAAACAGTGGTAAGTAAAATCCTAAGAACCTTACTACCTGTTTATGCTATTAGAGTATCTTCTATACAAGAAATGAGAGCAGTAGCAAATAACAATGTCACTCTAGATAGTTTGGTTGGTAGAATTATTTCATTTGAGATGAATAAATTTGATAACAATGTCTTACCATCTATTGAGTCTGCATTCAAATCTTTTTTAAAAATAATTAAGTCAATTCATAAAAACACTATGAGAAATGACAATGAAAGTGGTAGTGATGACCAAGAACTTGATGATATTGAAGCACCAATGGCCAGAAGATTGCAGAGGGGCAAAGGTAGATTTAAAGGAAAATTACCATTGGTATGTTTTAATTGTAAATAGATTGGACACTTTGCTGCTAGATGTCCTAACAAAAGAAAATAAGATAGAAATAGTGACAGATCATATGAAAAGAAGTTTGACAAAAGTGATAACAGAGATTACCAAAGAAACTAACAATTTAAGATAAGATATACCTGAGACTACAAGGATAGAGGGAAGAAAGCTTGTTACTTGGCTAAGATCAGAGTTGGAGATACTGACACCGAATATGATGAAGATATTGAGATGGTATTTGTTTCCATGAAGGATGATTCAGACGAAGAGGAAAGGTATGTTGACAGTGCACACAAATCTAAGGTTAGTAAGAATGATGTCTGGATTATAGATAGTGGCTACACTCATCACATGACTGGAGATAAATAAAATTTTGAAACTTTTGAGTATTATAATGGTGGATCAGTAAGAATGGATAATGACTCACCTTGTCTGGTTGAAGGTAAAGGAACCATAATGTTGAATAATATAATCAGATGTGAAAATTCATACTAGGTAAAAGGAATTAACTATAGTCTATTGAGTGTTTCACAGTTGAATAAAACAGGTCATTGAGTTGCATTTGAGAACAAAAAGGCATAGATCTTTAATGAATCAAGAAGGTTGATCATAACTAGTGAACAAACAAAAGGTAACCTATTCTATCTTGATGATATTAACACCACTTGTTTAATGGATAGAAATGAAGACATATGGTTGTGGCATAAAAGGCTATGTCATGTGAATTTTGACAACATGATTAAGATAAGAAATAAAGGGAAATTAAGAGGCTTACCAAGCATGTCAAAGCCCAACCATATCATGTGTAAGAATTGTCAAAAAGGTAAAATGAAAAAGTCTAGTTTCAAGAGAAAAACCCATACATCTAATGATATTCTAGAATTAGTCCATACTGATCTATGTGGACCAATGAGAAAAAAAGATTTACTATGGTGATAGATATTTCATTCTCTTTGTTGATGATTACTCTAGAATGATGACAGTTATGTTCTTAATAGAAAAATTAGAAGCATTCAAGATGTTTAAATGGTATAAAGATATTGTAGAAAAACAAAGTGGTAAGGAACTAAAATGCTTAAGATCAGATAGAGGAGGAGAATTTATTTATGATGAATTCACTAACTTTTGCAATGAGCATGGAATTAAAAGATAGATTTATACACCAATACCACCACATCAAAATGGGATTGTGGTGACGGGGTTTTGCTGACCAGGTCTGCCAAAAGTCATAAGTTGTCACTGGGATCTGGAGATACCGGCCAACTCTGCCTGCAAAGGTTATCCGGGTAAAATAAATTCCCCGGGCCTTCAAGAACTTGGGTGTCAGGTCATGATAGTGTGGAGCTCGATTGGGAGAAGTGACTATTTTTGAGGGGGATAGCTGGTTTCTTCAACTCATTTCTCCAGAGATTCCATAAAGTAAGGTTTCCCCTAGCATTCTACACTTAGCAAATAAAATGAAAAAAAGATCCTGCAGGGTTAGAAGTATTTCATCTAACTACAGTCATGCTAAAATGTCTAGAACATCAATAATACTCTGATAGACTACACTAAATACTGAAGGAATACATAACCATCAGCTAGCATTCTATCAGTAGCGGGAATAAAGAGGTCATTAATCTACTTTAACATATCAGAGTAGAAGACATAAAGAACATCAAAACATGAAATACCATTAACTCAGAAGCAAGAATGCCAACAACATCATCGCTAAGAATTCTTCCTTCTTTATTAATATTCCTTCCAGCAAGCACTGGTGCGTGATACAATGATAGCTCCAGGGGAGCATCTAACTATTGAGAACAGAACAATGGAGCATTGAGCTCTGCAACTTGGAAAAGAGAAATCACTTTCCTACTGCTATGGACAACAAAATCATCAATTTCACCGACCCTTGGAAATGGGTCGGTCTGCTTATTTATACAACTCTTTTCTAACCCTAACCCTATTTACATCATGCTCTAATAAAATACAATATCCAGGGGCCGGTACTACCTGCGTCACCCTACAAAAGACCTGGAGATAGAATAGGTCTGCCATGTCAGAAGAATAAGATAAGAATATACATCAGAAGAATCGATCTTGAGAAGAGAGCCAGAAAGGAGAAAGAGGAAATTAGGTCCCCCGGGAACCAAGGCTACATGCCTCATAAATGGGAAATGCGGTGCCCTGTCTCCAATGTGCCAGGTGTACCATTGAGTGGCACCTCGAGAAGACCACCCTATTAGAAAACCAACTACCGATCTGACACCCCTTGATGTGGCCAACTACCTTCTAACAGCCTTTATTAACCACCTCTAAAAGTGACCGGTCGGCCTTGGGGATCGAGACACAGATCACTTTAAAGAATACAAAATTTTGGATCTGGGACTCTGGGACCCAGGAACTTACGTCCCCAAAAGAACAAAGAATACTCAACACTCAAGTTTTCCCTGGCCTTCGGAAAAAGGCTCAAGGCTGTTTATTGTCATTGAAGGCCTAGAGGAGGCAGAAAATGCCATCTTCATCTACATCTTTTAGGCTAGCCCTTCTGTGCTTGGCCACTTCAACTTGTTCCCCCAGGTCCAGAACATTTTCTTTGAATTCATCTACCATCCTTGCAGCGCCATGACCCTTAAGTATCAGACTGGTTAATTTTTCCATCTGGGCCCCATCTATCCCCTCTAGGGATTGATACTGGGATTTCATTATCTCATCAAAACTTCCCAAAAATGAATCTTCGGGGGTATATGTATCTGTATTAAGGGGATCAGCCCTGGAAGCCTTTATTATTAAGGACTTGTATAAATTAGAAGAATATTTCATGGTATTTACCTTTTTTTGTAAGGACCCTACCAGTTGCTTGGTTACCTCCAATGTGAGGTCAAGTCTGGAGTGTTGGGTTCTTACAAAATCAAATGATTCCTCACCCAGAATTCTAGATTCAGAAACTATATCTTCTCCCAAGGTGAGGAGCTATTCGAGTTCCACCTTCCACGCTCGGTAATTTTCGGTGCTACTCTCCCACTGCTCAATAAGCACTTCTGCTTGTTGAATGACTTGTTGGGCCATGTATAGATCTGGGAGGGTGCACACTAGGAAATGCCGGGTGTTTCCTATCTGTAGGGTGACCCATTCATCCACTGCTTGGGCCTTCCTTTTCATTACTCGCAGGGAGTCTATGTCACTCTGCGGTAATTCTTCTGATGTGGAGGTCTCTGGAGGAGCGGCATTGATGGGTCGGGCTAGCTTAGTAAGAAATCCCATAAGATTTGCATTCTTTTCCTTCTCAACCTTGAGCCTCTGGGCCACCTTTTCATATCGAGCTTCCACTGCCCTCGCTGCCTCCTTTAGCAAGTCTACCTCACCTTGCTTTCCCCTCTTGCCTAGGGATACCTCTGTAACATTGTAATCTCTGGGGTTCACAGTTGCTTCATCGGCATCTGGGGGAGGAGTTGCCACAATGGCAACTGTTTCTCTACCCAACCCAGTTCAAAGAGTGTGAAATTTCTAGGCTTTCTTTGCCTTTGGCGGGGCCTGAGCTTGGGCCATCATTTCGGCCAAGGAGAGAGGAATCATCAGAGTGGCCTAAGCTTTTCTCTTCCTGCTTTCTACCAGCCACTGAGATGGGAGAGGTGGCCTTCCTTCCAAAAAAATTTCTCCTGATTCTTTCCCTGTGTCTGGTGGTTGTTGCTCCTTTTCAACTTGGACCTCATCCGTCCCTCTCCCTGCCTCAACTTCTTCCACAGTAATGTTTTTTTCAATCTCCATCTCCTTAGCCTTGTCCTGTATGTCCATCGTTGGGTCTGGACCTTGGTAGGCTTCCTTGGGGATTTCTTCTTCAAGTTGCTCTTCTTGTTGTTTCTCTTCTTGTTGTCCTTCTGTCGGGGCTTCTTTTGGCAATAGGGGAGGCGTCGGGCCAAGATTCAAAGTCTGGGCCGCTATGATCACCTGCCCAAAGGTTGATCCCGGGAGTGGCCCTTGGAAGATGGCAGCTAGGGTAACGGTTATTCCTGAAGGTCCGGGTCCCCCAGCCGATGCCATTTGTTCACTTGGTTTTTGTTGGTCCACTCCCAGACATTGCATTGCTTAAGCCCCAAAGATAATCTCTGGTTTTGGCTCTTTTTCTTCTGCCTGCTGCTATTGTTCTGTAGCTTCTTGTTCTGTCCCTGGGATTTCTGCCCCTCCTTGTGTATCATCCCCCTGTAAGTTCCCAAACTCATCAGTTGTAAATACATCAAATTATTCTCTGGAGGGGGACTAGCCGGGACCTCTACAGGCTCTGTTTCTTTCTCCGAATCTAGGGAACTGGAAGAGAGAATCTCCACTTCTTAGGGGAGGGATGCCTCTGGTGTTGGTTCTGCCTTGGGCTATTTGATGTGCTTCCTCTTCCTGTGGGTAATCAGAGGAGGTCCTGCATCTCTTATTGCTGCTGCTTCTAGCGGATCCACCCTTGTCGCCTTGACCATTAAGGATGCCAACGACGGGGAGAAAGGAGGACAAAGTGGCCTGATCATTAGTGGTGGGGTAGCCAACTTCGTTATTAACTGCTCCCTCATTTGTTGGGAGGCTACCACCGATTTTTTATTTGCTTGGTGATGGGGAATTCTTGCACAGAAGGGGTTGTAGCTATTCTCTTTCCTTTGTCTACACCTTGCAAAGAAGTCCTGACCCCCGGGGTCAATCTTGGTATTGGTGGAGTTATCTTTGGCACCAGCTAGGATGCTCGATAGGTACTCCCGAGGGACACCTTCTTGAAGTAGGCGTGGCTTCACTCTAGTACTTCCCAGGTGAAGTCTTCAATCGTGGGCTCCTCCTAGGCAGCCTATTTTACCGATGGGAGGGCCTTTTTGTCGATCCCTTTTCCTTGTACTGGGGATCTTCAGTGGGGGCGGCGGCTGAGACATCCGCTGGGAACTTCTGGAGCTTCAACTTCTACATCATTCCGACTATCATTCTGACATAGTGCCTGCTTCACACCTCCATGTCATCTTGGAAATATTTCTAGAAGTCCTCCATGTGTATTCGATGGGGCTCCAAAGCCCGGGGCATTGTTGTTGCAATTCGGCCATGCGGATCAAAATTTTTCTGCGCCAGATAAAATTCTTGTAAGTTACAACTTTTTAGCTCATTATCCACCTCCTATGTGGCGGCTAGACTGCAAGTGTAGTTCCCACAGGTGATTGGAAATGGGATTTTGGGGACCTTCTTGAGGGAAAAGAAGGCATGCAAATCCATTATTTATCTACAATATTCCAGCAGCACGATCTTGTCCCCACAATGCTTGGGCAACAAGTAGGGTTTTTCGGAGAAGCCAGTGACCCTAATGTATGTATGTTGTTGAAATTGAATATAGTAGTGTCTGTAACTACGGACTAACTTCATCACCTGAGTAGACATGCGGTATCCAGCATCTCAGATGGGTGTAAGCAGATGGCAGTAAACAAAGGTGTCATTTACTCAGCAAAAACTGGGGAAGTTGGCCTCCCATTGAATCTGTGGGAAATGGTCCCACGGTGATTTTTGTCCCAGGCCAATCCCGAGCATGCCATCTGTAAGTAGGCCATTCAAATGGGGCCTCTATTGTGCCAGGGCCCAAAAAATATAAGAAGACATAAAGAACTTCTTCTTCCGGTTCAACTGCTGGAACTGGGAGTCGACATGGTTGGAGATTATTGTCGCCCAGTCAAAGAATTCTCCCTTGGTGGAGATGCTGAGGAGGAAATAGTACATCTATTTGGAAAACTCCTAGGCGGATGGTTTCCCAAAGACCCGGGCTAATTCTATCATTCCCATTTGGATGCTCTCCTTGAATTTAGAGCGGGGAATCTCTATCTTCATTCTCTTCGGGTTCCTCTTTGGGGCCTTAAGCCAGTGGGTATTCATATATACCCGGGCAGCGTCCTCCAGTTGTGTGAACTAGGTTAAGGCATCGGTCCTTTTAACCACCATAGCCCTATCAAATTGTGGGATACTAGGCTTGCCTAGAATGTGACTGGGTCAAGGGACACCGGTGGAGTGGGGTATCCTGTGGGTTTTGCAGCTGTGAGCATGACGGCCCAGATAGAGGAGTTGTAGTTTGCAGCCAGTGTTAGAATAAGCTCCAGAGATTGCATGGAGCATGGGAAGTAGACCTCCCAGAGGATTCTGGAGCCCCCGATGTTGATCGCTAGCTGGTCTCCAACCTGTCGCTAGATGTGCATTACCTTCACCAAGGCCTGCATTTCTGCCCAAGTTCTGACATTGGTGTCGATCATCAGTTTTACCTTGGACTCAATCTTTGAGCCAATAATGGCATTATCCTATACAAACTTCATGGTGAGGGGAATCTTTTCTAGGGACCTCTCCATCTTGGATTTTATGGCTACCCTGGTCTTTGTTGCGGTTGGTAGCTCTGGACTTTCAGGCGGAAATGATGCAGATGCCTCAGACATGTTTGGAAGATGAACTCCGGGAACCTGCAAGGCAAAGCGACCGTCAGAACATGTTTATCAAAATAATCATTTCAGGGTCTGGAGATCTTACCACCGTGGTGTTTGCTTTCCTGAAAAGTTAGTATCATGTAAGGTTAACCGAAAAGCAAAATATATCATAAACTTAAAGTTCATTACACATCCGGGTCTGGGGAATTTTATCACACTTGGCAAAAACATAGGATGGATGGTGGCAAGAGGTCTGAGGCCCAGAGAAATGACCATTAGCAAGGAGGTATGAAAAGGCAATTTTTCGAACCCACATGGGTGCCACGTGCGTTAGCATTAAATGGATGTGATGACGATGACGGCGGAGCCAACTGTATGAACGCGTGAAAAGGAAAGCCACTGGGCTAGAATTGATTGCGTGCATGGGATGTAAATGAGGTTTTGACAGACTTCATGGAGGAGAGAGAAAACCACCTATTTGAAATCGGCCGAGAGCCAAGTTTCAAACAGGTGGTTTTCTGCCCCGAAGCAAGTTCGAAGGTGGAAAACCAGAAACAGAGGTGACTCGACCAGCTTGTCAGGCCATGTGAAAGGATATACATGGGGCTGGAGGATATATACATAGAAATGAGGGGATATATAGAGGCTATATTACATCTATATACATATATACATGAGTATACAATGCGAGACGATGCCCACAGGGAAAACTAGACAAGGCAGAAATAGACATACATACAATTATTTACACTATTTACACAAACTACTCCTACACAGAGGGTGGACAACCCTCTAGCAGAGCCGACCCACCAATGGTGGCAAAACCAGAAAACAAAGAACCAGACAAAGCGGGAAACAAAATAAAGTAAGACAAGCCGAAAACCAGACAAAACCAAAGAAAATCCAGAGAGCGAAAGAAAAATAGAGAGGAGGGAAAGCGGAAACACCAACCTGAGAACGCAGAGGATGGAGGAAAGGGAGGATTTATCACAGGAGCTCTGAAATAGCTTGAGTTATCTGACGGTCAGAGTCACCACCATGAAGCACTCATATTTGCCTGAGAATGACTAAAAATTGTTAAGCGTTGATTATCACAAGCTCTCTGGAAATGCTTTGTTAATCACTTTAAAATTGCTCTTTAATTTCACTCTAAGTGCTCAAAGGTTTTAATCGCGGTAAGTGTGAAAGTGACAGATAAGTCCTATTTATACCTGCGGTAAAAGGTAATCCTCCTTCTTCTAGTGATCTCAGGTCAGGAAAAACTTCTAGACTTCGGGCCTGAGAATTCCTCGCAATGATAATCTTAAGAATATCATGCTGAAGAATCCCGAAGTCTAGAATCTGGTTCCCACTGAAAGACAACCTCTGGGACCGAAGTCCCGGAGATGAAAACCAACAACAAAATAGCACGTCGGGGAGGAAAACCCTGGAGAAAGAAA
Source organism: Thuja plicata (assembly GCA_018584345.1). Classification (NCBI taxonomy): domain Eukaryota; kingdom Viridiplantae; phylum Streptophyta; class Pinopsida; order Cupressales; family Cupressaceae; genus Thuja; species Thuja plicata. The sequence continues at coordinate 733,197 of MU227908.1, forward strand.
ACAAAAGGGAAAGAAAGACAAGGCAAAGCCGCAAGCAAAAGAAAAAAAAAAGAAAAAAAGGGGGACCCAACATTTTGCACACAAAATGTAGGGACGGGGATGCAGGGCATAACAAATGGTGACTATCTAGGATAAATGTCTCATCTCATTTGAGAACTATAGAATCTCTGGTTAGCAGAACTGGAACAAGCCGCCTCCCAAAGTGTTTGACAAGCAGAGAGAAACATATCTGAGAGAATCCAACCACACAGGAGTCAGTCCGTAGTCTTTCATCAGTGGTGTAGTGTGTGCTTTGGAAGTAAATGAAGCTGATGACGTCTGGGAGGAATAGAGAAGAGGCACTAATTACATCAGACCAGTCATCAATTCGCTCACTTCCCCCAGAGACCAGAGTTTCATCCTGCTTTTCCTCATTATTATTTTTTGTGTCGCTAGGTGGGGAAGGCGGTACTTCTTTCACAATTAAGCTTAAGCTTAGCTAATTTTAATGGCGGTACTTCTTTCACCTATCCACCTGTATTTGGATGTTTTGAAGAGAGGATAAAACTTTGGACCCGGGAAGAATTTCTTTAGATTTTCAGACGTGGGCCAACCAATCAGTACAGTCGATCTACCCCCATGTGTGTTTGATTACTTGTTTCTTATATTATTTGTGTTCACTGATTGCCAGACTCCCAGAGATAACACCAAATGGAGATTGCTCAAAATGTGTCGTAACCTGTAAAAAGACCCCGGAGACCGGGCCGACTCCACCGTGCTAAAGACAGATTCTGAAGTTCACCATGTTGTAGACATCATACCGAAAGCCAGATTTATGCAAAGCATTCCAATTCCTGCAAGATAGAACAAAATGTCAGGACCGAAAGAAAACCGAAAATGAAAATAAAAATAGCAAAAGGGGACTATCCCGGAGGATAGCCGACAAGACTATTTACAAGACAGGGTACCTGGCAACGAGGCACCTGGAAGAGATATTTACAAGCGAAAGGATTTACATATAATACAATTTTGGACAAACTTACCCTACTCAAAGTAGTGTTTGAGAAACTGTCCGTTAATGAGCAATGCGACAGGTTCCCACATCAAGGTGTTAAGGCGGTAAGTATTTTCCCCGCAGATTTCTGAGATCAAGTATGGTCCGAGCCAGAGCTGTTGGAACTTGGTATGCTTTCCTTTCTTTTCTCAGGCCTTATCCCATAACAGGACCAGATCCAAGATCTGAAAAGCCTTATATTGGGCTTTTCTATCAAACCGTCATTTTACCACTGCTTGATGACGCATGAAATGTTCAAGGGCTGCGTCTCATTGTTCTTCCATTTACACCAGACTCAAGAGTCAAATCTCCACGATGTTGTCCCTGTTGCTAAATTCTTGCATAAACTGTAAAACTGGGATCTGTAAATTGATTGGGAATACAGGGTTCTGACCATAAACTAGGTGGAACAAGGATGTTCCCAGGGCGGCCTTAATATGAATGCGATCTGCCTATAGGGCAAATTTTAACTTTTGATGCCAATCCCGGGGATTCTGTTCTAACAGATGTTTGATCACTTCAAGTAGATTTTTATTTGTAGATTCAGCAACGCCATTCCCCTGGGGGTAATAGTTGCTGAAAAACTTTAGAGTGATCTTCCGATTGTAGGTCCATTCGAGTAATTGTGCCGAAGAAAAAGCCGGACCATTGTCACATACCAAAGCAAAGGGCATTCCAAACCTTGTGACGATGTTTTCTTCCAAGAACTTGATAACTACGTCCGTCGTGTTGTTTTTGCAAGGTATATCCTTAGACCATCGAGTACAGTAATTAATAGTAGTTAGAATATATCGGTGGTTGGCAAACGAGTTGGGGTTAATTTCCCCAATGAAGTCAAATGCCCACTAGGTGAAGGGTCTAGCCTCGTAGACTGGTTGCAAAGGCATAGCCAGGTTACGTTCACGATGCACTGCGGTCTGGCAGGTATGGCATTTCCTAACGTGAGTGCGAACGTCCTTGAATAAACAAGGCCAATAATATTTGGCCCGAAGGATTTGATGGGTAGTGGCATCGGCTGAGCCATGCCCAGTTCCAAACTGTCCATGGAATTCATCAATCACTTTCACAACTTGGTCTCTGTCGATGCACCGGAGGTACACTCCCTCATAGTTTCTGCGGTAAAGTTCAAAAATTTTGATCATGAAGTGGGCACTTTTCATCCACAAGGCGCGGCGCTTGTGAGGAGGTAACCCCTCCAGGCATTTGTTGTTTAGTAGCAAGTATACCAGATCGGTGTACCACAGATCTTGGGTAATGGACTCCACTGTGTAAGTCTGATATTCTATGTAGGGAGTCTCTTCTGCCATTGCTCAACTTAGTCCCTGGCCCCAGACTATCTTCATGGGCTGCATTTCTAAGTCATATTCCTGGAGGATGGTCATCCATTTCCCCCATCTCTCACCCAATTCACTCTGCATCAGCAGAGACTTGACGGCATGGTCTGGAATGATAGCATGTACTTTGCTCCAGAGAATATAATGCTGCAATTTCTTCATGGTGCAAACCAGAGCGAAGGCCTATTTTTCTAGTGAAAAATACCAGACTTCGGTGTTCTTAAAGGGGAAACTCATGAAAGCTATTGGTCGTTCCTCCCCTTCAACCTTTTGGGTCAACACTGCCGCAGCAGAATGCGGTGAAGCAAATGAGTAAATGTAGAACGACAGGGAATAGTCCAGACTAGCCAGGACAGGTTCCTCCATTATTGTTTGTTTTATTTGGGTGAATGCACGCTTTTCCTTAGGACTCCACTCAATTTTGGTATCTTTTTTATCATCTCGTTGAGCGGTTTGACTATCTTTGCGAATCCCGTGATGAATCGTCGCACAAAGTTGATCTTCCCAAAGAAGGATCGCATCTCTTTCTTGCTACCAGGCATTTGTAAGTTTAGCAATGCTTCAACTCTATCAGGGTCTATGGATATACCCTTCTCAGAGATAATATGCCTGAGCAACTTCCCCTCGGTGACCCCGAATATGCACTTCTTGGGGTTGAAGGATATTTCATACCGGCGACATCTCTCGCGGATCTGGGCGAGGTGGGCGGGATGATCACTCCTGTCCTAGGAAAAGATGGTCAAATCATCCATGTAGATGATTATACACCAATTCACAAGGCCCTCGAACACAATGTCCATGGTCTTCTGAAATGTAGCCCCTACGTTGATTAGACCGAAGGGCATTCTCCTGTATGCAAACATTCCCCACTTGGTGGTAAACATTGTTTTCTCTTTGTCCTCATACTTGACCATGACCTGATTGTATCCCAAGTATCCATCCAAGAAAGACATCATATGGGATCCATTCACTATCTGCAACACCTCATCCAATGAGGGGAGAGCGTGATTATCTTTCTTGGAGGCCTTGTCCAAATTTCAGAAATCCACACAAAGGCAGATCTCACCATTTTTCTTCCTGACAGGGACCAGGTTGGAAACCCACGTAGTGTGCTGGATTGGAAAGATTATCCGGGCTGACAGCAATTTTTCTATCTCTTGACGAATCAGAGGCTCTATCAGGGGGTTGACCGGTCTTTGCTTTTGTTGAAAGGTCTTAGCATCAGGTTTCAGAGGAATAGTATGGGTCATGATAGATGTGTCATATGTTTTCAAGTCTTCATAACCCCAGGCAATTATGTTGATGTATTCTCGGAGAACTGTGAGAATCTTTTCCTTTTCCTCAGGGGAATAGGAGGTACCAATGTGAATAATCTTTTCTTCATCAGGCTAGCCAATGTTAACCTTTTCAAACTTTCCTCCCTCAGGGGAGGATGACACCTTCTCATAGGCTCGAGGGTCCGAGTCGAAGATTCATTCTATTGCAACCATCCCCTTTGGGATGGTATTAGTGGGTAAGTCCATGATCCCATCATCTTCATCACCCTGCCCGGTATCATCGTGGTCTTGTTCCTCCACTATCTGATCTTCAAAGATGCCAACATTCACCATGAAGGCCAGGATATATTGATCATCCTCAAAAACCTAAAAGTGGGTGACATTATCTAGAATGGATGGGGTGGGGACCATCTCAACTAAAAATCTCTGGAGTCACGAGCCAGCCATTGGCTCAAGTGTGCTGGTGAAAATGGCTAGGGCATCCGGGACATAGTTCTATCACTAGGGAATGAGGTCAATGCCAAAGGCATCAAAATATTCAATAAGGCTCCAAGCCCGGTTGCGGTATGTGACCAGCCTTTTGTCATGACATGTGTATTGACTCCGGACTTGTTTAACAATCAACTCTAAATCACCCAGAGCCCAGAGGCGGGTGATACCTTTCCTTAATGCAAATAAGAGTCCAAGGACCAAAGCCTCGTACTCCATGACATTGTTTGTACAGTTAAAATGCAACCTGTAGGAGGCGAGGAAGGACTTCCCTCGCAGGTTGATTAATTCTACCCCTGCCCCACAGCCTTGTTTGGATCGGGACCCATCAAACTTAAGGGTCCATAAGTCATTGTTTGTAATCTGGGGCTGGGGAGAGGGAGTAGTCTTCTTTGGATTATTCATGGGAGGCTTAGGGATCCCTTCCTGAACTATTGACGTAAAAGTAGAATTTTCCTTCAGAGGCATTTGGATTTAGGGTTCCCGGGGAGATGACACTAAAGGAGCACATCACATAGGAGTGCTGGGTCCCCGGGAATCAGTTATATGTTTACTCCGAAAGGCATCAAGTTGCCAGGTAGTGATTGAGAGACATGGCTCACACTCGAGCTCTGAATGTTTTTGGTAGTGCACTCGGCATCAGGTGTCGGACAAGAGTGTGGCAAGGGTTGCTGTGGAGCCTTGAGAGTTAACTTCCATTCTTACTTTTTCTTCTAAGTCCTGTGCTCTTTGCAGCACGACGGGATCCTCTCCAGGGATGAAATCGAATGTTAAGATTTCAAGAGGTTGGTACACCCCTAGAGAAGTCTCAGAGAAAAGGACTTCATTAACCCTCCCAACCTCGGTAAGGGCCTGTTTCATCGGGGGCTCACTTTCGACCTAGATCTTGTTTGATTCTCCTTCCCATGGAAGCCATAAATGGGTGAAGTCGGTCGAAAAGTATCCATTTAAGGACTTAGACCAATTCTAACTTAATAACATCCCAAAGGTCTCTGGGATATCCACCACTTGGATGTCAATGATGCTGGCTATCCTGGGGTCCTGGATAAGGTGTATCCAGACGTTCTTCAATTCCCCCTCCATTTTTATAGCAGTTTTATCTAGCTGGATTACTGCACCATTAGATGGGGTGGGGTAGAATCTGAGCTTCTGACAAATGGACAAGGGCATAATGTTACCGGAAGCCCCAGAGTCTACTAGATAGTTGTGTATATTCTTTCCATGGATATTCAGGCCTAGTAGGAAAGGAGGATCCTCATTGTTTCCCCGGAAGACAGCCGTGTTAGAATCTTTGAATGAGACAGTCTTAGGTGGGCGGCTAACAGATTTTGGGTTCCCTAAGAGCTTCAAAAGAGACTTCTTCTACTTAGGACAATTTAGCAAAACCTCCATCAAGGTCATGGAGGTGGTGGTCTTCTCTAACGCCTTCGTGATATCGAATCTTCCTCCCAGGAACGGGTGATTTTCCTTGACAAGGTCTTTCTCTTGGTTAGGGCTAGGACCTTTTGGAGGGACGGGTTGATCAGTTGCATTATTCTGGGTAGGAGGAGTATCTTTGATAGGAGGCGTGGGAATGTGAGCTGATCCTTTACTAACCTAGCTCCAGGTATTGTATGGATTCCATGGGTTAGTAAAAGCGTTGGCCTTGAAGGGCGGGATAGATTCATCAAAGAATCCTTGTAGTTCAGATTCTTCTTCATCCCCCCTGGAAGTTTCAAAGAAGATGGTATCACAGGTGAAGGCACTGTGGGTTGTTTCTTAGACAGGAGGCTCTGGAGGGGTAGCATCGTGTGACTATTGCCTATCCATTTGGGAGATCATGATGACCTTCTCCAAAGTGGCATAATTCACCTCATTGTGCGAACCTGTATCGTGTAGTCTACACAAGTTAGTCATGGGCTGGAAGTCTGTGACTGGTGTAAAATATGATGGCCTAGCACCACTTTGGTTGGCATTTTGGTTTGGAGGTGGGCCTCCGGTGTTCATGTTATTATTCTATTGCTGTTGATTGGGCCTAGACCCGTTGTTGAATTTTCTTCCTTCAGCATTGTTGTTTCGTTGGCTAAAGAAAATATTTCTCCTCTGGGAATTTAAATTCTGGGGTGCGTAGGACCCCGCCTTCAGTTGGCCCATGTCCATAGTCAAGGTGGACAACATTCGCCAGAGGGATTTGACCTCGGTGGTCAACTGAGTGTTAGTGTCACAATGTGATAGCTACGATTATTGTGGGCTTCTCAGGAAGGCAGTAGGATTAGCTAGAGTTGAGGGTGGCAATCCTCCAGCCACGGACGACTGGAAGATTGTGTCTGAGTTTGTTGTGCCTGCTACGGCTGATTCCAAGGGAAGACTTCCAGACCCGGTGTCATCTAGGTCTGGGCTGGGTAAACATACCATGCCTACTGATCTATCAAAGGTGGTGGAGGAATCATCACCATTAAGGGGGCACCTATTGCTAGATTGGGGTTGTATCCCTCGGCATATGCAGTTCTATCAGGGATCATTTTGAAAGGCATGCTCTACCCAATCCCACCCGGGGATTTGTTGAGACCGCAGGATAGCTCTAGGGCTAGATTGTAGACTTTTGCCAAGGTGTCTCGGTCACCCACGGTGGTTGTTCTCCAAAGGAGAGTGGCGATGAAGGGGTCCATCGTGTTAAGATAGGTTTGTATGGTTACTTCTAGGGATGGAATAAAAGGGCCCATGCACCATTTTAGGGCGTGCTAGAACCTATGGTTGAATGCTGCAAGAGGTTCATTGGGTTCCTTCCTAATGGAGATGAACTAGCTATGGGACCAGGCTGGGTCCACATGTACGCGAAAGGCAGCTAGGAAGGCATCCTCCATGTCCTGCCAACTGTTTATGGAGTTGGCAGGAAGGTTAAGGTACCAGTTCAACTCACCTTGCCCTAGAGACAAGGGAAACATCCAGGTCACAAAATCCTCATGTTAGATCTAGTGTCAGTTCATGGCATCTTTGTATGCCTGTAAGTGTTCTTCCACGGTTTGTGAGCCTAAGTGCTCATATCATGGGAAAATCTTCTCCGGGTGAGAGGGTAGGTCATTGATTACGCTTGAAAAAGTTCCCATTGGGGACCCGGTGTTTCTGAAATATGAAGCCATTGGAGGAGCTATATGTTGGGTAGTTTGGGCACTGGTTCCCAAAATTATCTAAGGAATTTGGGTATTCAGAGGTATGGTAGATCCCCAGACAATAGTGGCTGGTGTGTTTTTTGAGGTTTGTTTCTTTTGAGCAGGAGGCTCGAGTTCAACAAACCTTCTGAAATTCAGAGCAGACCTAAGGACTCTTTCAAATCTAGCTAGGGAAAAAGACCCAATCCCACTGAAGGCTTGTCTCTTAAAACTATGACTCGGGGAGCCCTCAGGAGATGTAAAATTAGAATCTCGGGAAGGGGATGATTTCATGCCCTCCTTCTAGCACCAATTTTTGTTGGCGGGGTTTTGTTGACAGGTTCTGCCAACAGTCATAAGTTGTCACCGGGATCCGGAGATACCAGCCAACTCCGCCTGCAAAGGTTATCCGGGTAAAATAAATTTCCTGGGCCTTCAAGCACCTAGGTGTCAGGTTACGATGGTGCGGGGCTCAGTTGGGAGAAGTGACTATTTTCGAGGGGGATATCTGGTTTCTTCAACTCATTTCTTTGGAGATTCGATAAAGTAAGGTTTCCCCTAGCATTCTACACTTATCAAATAAAATGAAAAAAAGATTCTGCAAGGTTAGAAGTATTTCATCTAACTACAGTCATGCTGAAATGTCTGGAACATCAATAATACTTTGATAGAATACACTAAATACCAAAGGAATACATAACCATCAGCTAGCATTCTATCAGTAGCGGGAATAAAGAGGTCGTTAATCTACTTTAACATATTAGAGTAGAAGACATAAAGAACATCAAAACATGAAATACCATTAACTCAGAAGTAGGAATGCCAACAACATCATCGCCAAGAATTCTTCCTTCTTTATTAATATTCCTTCCAGCAAGCACTGGTGTGTGATACAATGGTGGCTCCAGGGGAGCATCTAACTATTGAGAACAGAACAATGGAGCATTGAGCTCTGCAACTTAGAAAAGAGAAATCACTTCACTATTGCTATGGACAACAAAATCATCAATTTTGTCGACCCTTGAAAATGGGCTGGTCTGCTTATTTATACAACTCTTTTCTAACCCTAACCCTATTTACATCATGCTCTAATAAAATACAATATCTGGGGGCCGGTACTATCTATGCCACCCTACAAAAAACCTGGAGACAAAATAGGTCTGCCATGTCAGAAGAATAAGATAAGAATATATATCGAAAGAATCGGTCTTGAGAAGAGAGCTAGAAAGGAGAAAGAGGAAAGTAGGTCCCCCGAGAACTGAGGCTAGATGCCTCATAAATGTGAAATGTGGCACCCTATCTCTAATGTGTTAGGTGTATCATTGAGCGGCACCTCGAGAAGACCACCCTGTCAAAAAACCAACTGCCAAGTTGACGCCCCTTGATGTGGCCAACTACCTTCTAACAACCTTTATTAACCACCTCTGAAAGTGACCGGTCGGCCTCAAGGACCGGGACACAAATCACTTTAAAGAATACAAAATTTTGGATACAGGACTCCAAGACCCGGGAACTTACGTCCCCAAAAGAACAAAGAATACTCAACACTCAAGTTTTCCCCGGCCTCCAGATTAAGGCTCAAGGCTATTTATTTTCGTTGAAGGCCTGGAGGAGGTAGGAAATGTCATCTTCATCTAAATCTTTTAGGCTGGCCCTTCTGTGCTTGGCCACTTCAACTTGTTCCCCCAGGTCTAGAACATTTTCTTTGAATTCATCTGCCATCCTCGCAGCATCATGACCCTTAAGTATCAGGCTGGTTAATTTTTCCATCTGGGCCCCATCTATCCCCTCTAGGGATTGATACCGAGATTTTATTATCTCATCAAAACTTCCCAAAACTGAATCTTCGGGGGTATATGTATCTGTATTAAGGGGATCAGCCCCAGAAGCCTTTATTACAAAGGAATTTTATAAATTAGAAGAATATTTTACGGTATTTACCTTTTTTTGTAAGGACCCTGCCAGTTGCTTGGTTACCTCCAATGTGAGGTCAAGTCTGGAGTGCTGGGTTCTTACAAAACCAAATGATTCCACACCCAGAATTCTGGATTCAGAAACTATATCTTCTCCCAAGGTGAGGAGCTCTTTGAGTTCCACCTTCCACACTTGGTAATTTTTGGTGTCACTCTCCAACTGCTCAATAAGCACTTCCACTTGATGAATGACTTGTCGGGCCGTGTATAAATCTGGGAGGGTGGACACCAGGAAACACCAGGTGTTTCCTATCTATAGGGCAACCCATTCGTCCACTGCTTGGGCCTTCCTTTTCATTACTCGCAGGGAGTCTATGTCACTCTGCGGTAATTCTTCTGATGTGGAAGTCTCTGGAGGAGTGGCATTGATGGGTCAGGCCAGCTCAATAAGCAATCCCATAAGATTTGCATTCTTTTCCTTCTCAACCTTGAGCCTCTAGGTCTCCTTTTCATATCGGGCTTCCACTACCCTTGCTGTCTCCTTTAGCAAGTCTACCTCACCTTGCTTTCCCCTCTTTCCTAGGGATACCTCTGCAACATTGTAATCTGCAGGGTTCACAGTTGCTTCATCGGTGTCTGGGGGAGGAGTTTCCACAATGGCAACTGTTTCTTCGCCCAGCCCAGTTCGAAGAGTGTGAACTGTCTGGGCTTTCTTTTCCTTTGGCAGGGCCTGAGCTTGGGCCATCATTTCAGCTAGGGAGAGAGGAATCATTGGAGCGGCCTGAGCTTTTCTCTTCCTGCTTTCTACCAGCCACTAAGGTGGGAGAGGTGGCCTTCCTGCTAGAATTTTTTCTCCTAATTCTTTCTCAGTGTCTGGTGGCTGTTGCTCCTTTTCAACGTGGACCTCATTCATCCCTCTCCCTGCCTCAACTTCTTCTGTAGTAATATTTTTTTCAATCTCCATCTCCTCAGCCTTGTCTTGTATATCCATCATTGGGTCCGAACCTTGGTAGGCTTCCTTGGGGATTTCTTCTTCAAGCTGCTCTTCTTTTTGTTGCTCTTCTTGTTTTCCTTCTTCTTCTGTCGGGGCTTCTTTTGGCAGTAGGGGAGGCGTCGGGCCAAGATTCAAAGTCTGGGCTGCTGTAATCACCTGCCCAAAGGTTGATCCTAGGAGTGGCCCTTGGAAGATGGCGGCTAGGGTAACGGTTATTCCTGAAGGTCTAGGTCCCCCAGCTAATGCCATTTGTTCACTTAGGTTTTTTTGGTCCACTTCTAGACCTTGCTCTGCTTGAGCCCCAGAGATAATCTCTAGTTTTGGCTCCTTTTCTTCTGCCTACTACTCTTGTTCCACAGTTTCTTGTTCTATCCCCGGGATTTTTTCCCCTCCTTGTGTATCGTCCCCCTGTAAGTTCCTGAACTCATCGGTTGTAAATACATCAAATTCTTCTTCCAGAGGGGGACTACCCAGGACCTCTACAGGCTCTGTTTCTTTCTCCAGCTCTGGGGAACTGGAAGAGAGAATCTCCACTTCTTGGGGGAGGGATGCCTCTGGCGTTGGTTTTGCCTTGGGCTGTTTGATGTGCTTCCTCTTCCTGTGGGTAATCAGAGGAGGTCCCACATCTCTTATTGTTGTTGCTTCTAGCGGATCCACCCTCGTCGCCTTGACCATTAAGGCTGCCAATGATGGGGAGGAAGGAGGACGAAGTGGCCCAGTCATTAGTGGTGGGGTAGCCAAATTTGTTATTAACTTCTCCCTCATTTGTTGGGAGGCTGCCACCAATTATTTTATTTGCTTGGTGATGGGGACTTCTTGTGTGGAAGGGGTTGTAGCTATTCTCTTTCCTTTGTCTGCACCCTGTGAAGAAGTTTCAGCCCCTGGGGTCAATCTTAGTATTGGTGGAGTTATCTTTGGCACCAATTAGGCTGCTCGGTGGGTACTCCCGAGGCACACCTTCTTGAAGTAGGCGTTGCTTCACTCTACTACTTCCCAGGTGAAGTCTTCAATCATGGGATCCTCTTGGGCGGCCCAGTTTACCGGTGGGAGGGCCTTTTTGTTGATCCTTTTTTCCTTATACTGGGGATCTTTAGTGGGGGCGGCGTCTAAGAAGTCCGCCGGGAACTTCTGGAGCTTCAACTTCTACATCATTCTAACTGTCATTCTGACATAGTGCCTGCTCCGCACCTCCATGTCATCTTGGCAATCTGTCCAGAAGTCCTCCATGTGTATTCAATGGGGCTCTGAAGCCCAAGGCATTGCCATTGCAATTCAGCCATGCGGATCAAAAAAATTTTGCACCAGATAAAATTCTTGTAAGTTATAACTTTTTAGCTCATTATTTGCCTCCTCCGCGGTGGCCAGACTGCAAGTGTAGTTCCCACAGGCGATTAGAAACGGGACGTTGGGGATCTTCTTGAGGGAAAAGAAGGCATGCAGCTCCATTATTTTTCTGCAATATTCCAGCAGCACGATCTTGTCCCCATAATGCTTGGGCAACAAGTAGGGTTTCCCAGAGAAGCCGGCGACCCTAATGTATGTATGCTACTGGAACAGAATATAGTAGTGTCTGTAACTATGGACTAACTTCATCACCTCAATAGACAGGTGGTATCTGGCATCCTAGGTGGGTGTAAGCAAATGGTAGTAAATGAAGGCGTCGTTTACTCAGCAAAAATTGGGGAAGCTGGCCTCCCATTGAATCTGTGGGAAATGGTCCCACGGTGCTTTTTATCTCAGGCCAATCCCAAGAATGCCATCTGTAAGTAGGTCATTGGAATAGGGCCTCTGTTATGCCAGGGCCCAAAAAACATAAGAAGACATAAAGAACTTCTTCTTTCGGTTCAACTGCTAGAACTGGGAGTCGACATGGTTAGAGATTATTGTCGCCCAGTCAAAGAATTCTCCCTTGGTGGAGATGCTGAGGAGGAAATAGTACATCCATTTGGAAAACTCCTGGGTGGAGGGTTGCCCAAAGACCCAGGCTAATTCTATCATTCTCATTTGGATGCTCTCCTTGAATTCAGAGTGGGGAATCTCTATCTTAATTCTCTTCGGGTCCCTCTTTGGGGCCTTAAGCCAGTGGGTATTCATATATACCCAGGCAGCATCCTCCAGTTGTGTGAACTAAGTCAAGGCATCGGTCCTTGTAACCACCATAGCCCTGTCAAATTGTGGGATACCCAGGCTTGCCTGGAATGTGACTGGGTCAAGGGACACCAGTGGAGTGGGGTATCCTATGGGTTTTGTAGCTGCGAGCATGATGGCCCAGATAGAGGAGTTGTATTTGGAAGCCAATGTTAGAATAAGCTCTAGAGATTGCACGGAGCACGGGAAGCAGGCTGCCCGGAGGATTTCGGAGCCCCCGATGTTGATCACTAGCTAGTCTCCAGCCTGTCACTGGATGTGCATTACCTTCACCAAGGCCTGCATTTCTGCCCAAGTTTTGACATTGGTGTTGGTCATCAGTTTTACCTTGGACTCAATCTTTGAGCCAACAATGGCATTATCCTATACAAACTTCATGGTGAGGGGAAGCTTTTCTAGGGCCCTCTCCATCTTGGATTTTATGGCTGCCCTAGTCTCTTTTGTGGCTGGTAGCTCCAGACTTTCAGGCGGAGATGACGCAGATGCCTCAGACATGTTTGGAAGATGAACTCTGGGAACCTGCAAGGCAAAGCAACCGTCAGAACATGTTTATCAAAATAATCATTCCAGGGTCCGGAGATCTTACCACTATGGTGTTTGCTTTCCTAAAAAGTTAGTACCATGTAAGGTTAACCGAAAAGCAAAATATATTGTAAACTTAAAGTTCATTACACATCTGGGTCTGGAGAATTTTATCACACTTGGTGAAGACACAGGACGGATGGTGGCAAGAGGTCTAAGGCCCAGAGAAATAACCATTAGCAAGGATGTATGAAAAGGCAAGTTTTCGAACCCACGTGGGTGCCATGTGCGTTAGCATTAAATAGATGTGATGGCGATGACGACGGAGCCAAGTGTCTAAATGCACAAAAAGGGAAAGCCACTTGGCTAGAATTGATTGTGTGCATGGGATGTAAATGAGGTTCTGACAGACTTCATGGAGGAGAGAGAAAATCACCTATTTAAAACTAGCTGAGAGCCAAGTTTTAAACAGGTGGTTTTCTGCCCCGAAGCAAGTTCAAAGGCAGAAAACCAGAAACAGAGGTGACTCGACTAGCTTGTCAAGCCACCTGGAAGGATATACATGGAGCTGAAGGATATATATATATAAATGAGGGGATATACAAAGGCTATATTACATTTATATACATATATACATGAGTATACAATGTGGGATGACACTTGCAGGGAAACCAGACAAGGCAGAAACAGACATATATACAATTATTTACACTATTTACACAAACTACTCCTACACAAAGGGTGGACAACCCTCTGGCAGAGCCGACCCACCAATGGGTAGAAAAACTAGAAACAAAGAACCAGACAAAGTGGGAAACAAAACAAAGTATGACAAGCCGAAAACCAGACAAAACCAAAGAAAAGCCAGAGAGCGAAAGCAAAACAGAGAGGAGGGAAAGTGGAAACACCAACCTGAGAATGCAGAGGATGGAGGAAAGGGAGGATTTACCACAAGAGCTCTGAAATACCTCGAGTTATCTGATGGTCAGAGTCACCACCATGAAGCACTCGTATTTTCCTGAGAATGACTAAAAATTGTTAAGCGTTGATTATCACAAACTCTCTGCAAATGCTCTGTTAATCACTTTAAAATCGCTCTTTAATTTTTCTCTAAGTTCTCGAAGGTTTTAATCATGGTAAGTGTTAAAGTGACAGATAAGTCCTATTTATACCCATGGTAAAAGGTAATCCTCCTTCTTCCAGCGATCTCGGGTCAGGCAAAACTTCCAGACTCTGGGCCCGAGGATTCCTCGCGATGATAATCTTAAGAACATCATGGTGAAGAATCCCAGAGTCTGAAATCTGATTCCCACCGAAAGACAACCTCTGGGACTGGAGTCCCAGAGACGAAAACCAACAACAAAACAGCACGCCGAGGAAGAAAACCCCAGAGAAAGAAAACAAAAGGGAAAGAAAGACAAGGCAAAGCCGCAAGCAAAAGCAAACAAAAGAAAAAAAGGGGGACCCAACATTTTGCACACAAAATGTAGGGACGGGGATGCAGTGCATAACAGATTGTTGAAAGAAGGAACAAATCCATTGTTGATTGTTCTAGAACACTGATGATTGAGAAAAGCATCACTCAAACATTCTGGAAGGAAGCTGTCAATACTGCTATCTACACATTGAACAAAGTTCAATTCAAGAAAGACACCAAAAAGACACCTTATGAGCTATGGGATGGATACACACCCAATGTAAGTTATTTTAGAATTTTTTGAAGTCAATGTTATATTTTGAAAGATGATAGAAATGGAAATCTTGACACCAAAAGTGAAGAGGAATCTTTCTAGGGTATTCCACCAAAAGCAAGGCTTATAAATGTCTTAACAAGTCCTCTAACAAAATCATTGAGAGTGCAAATGTCAAAATAGATGAATTTGCTAAGAAAAATGATGAGGAAAGAAGAAAAGAACTAGAAGACTACAATAGGTTTGTCTATAATGAAGAACTTGACACTCTACCCAAGAAATAGTGTATTGCTCTTGAGCAATAGAACAATGCACCTGAACATCAGGCTGCAAACACCAAAAATCAAGAAATCACTCAAAATGATGTTTCGAGCGATTGATGTAGGAGCATCTTGAGTGTAAGGGAAATCTTGCATCACCCAAAAATATGTGTTTTTCTATTCAATAAGGGCTATTTTGTACAAAGTTGCTATTTTTGGAAACTTACTATTTTTAGTAAGTTGGTCGTTTGAACTCAGAATGTTCTAATTTTTCAGGTGAAGGTTCATCTTAGTCATATAAGAATGCCAATTAAATTTCATTACCAGATCCTCTGTATTGGCAAAGTTATTAAGGATTTACTATTGAGATTTTAGGGTGCAAAACCTTTGAGCTCAATTTTCAGGACCTTACAGGCTCCAGATCGAGGTCGAACCCCCGACTGACTGGCACTTTGCGAGTCAGGCACTGTAGATCGCGATCTCCCATTTTCAAAAAGTGGTTATAATAGCCAAACGGAGCTACGGTTCAAAAGTTATGGTTTCCGGAAGTTGGGCTAGCTAATCTCATATTTTGTAAATATTTAAAGCCGACCTTTTTGTCATAAAAGTGAAAAATAATTAAATGTTAAGGGTAGTCGGCCTTAATGGCTAGATTTCTGGAAACTTCTTGGGTGGTGGAAATTGCCTATATAAAGAAGGCCCGTAGTGTTGTCTAGGGAAGTTTTGGGTGGATCTGAGTAACAATTCAAGGCTTTGTCCTACAGAATATTATAAGGGAAATACCCATGTGGCTTTGCATATTGTAATTTTGAAAGTTTGTAATTCCACATTTGTGGAGATAATAAGAAGCCCATTTTCTGTTCTTGCAAAAAAAATTTGTTTCTCTGTTTCTGTTATGTGTTTGTGGCATTAAGGGGAGCACCCTTCATCGGCGATGGAGATCTGAATGAAGGTTAAGATGATGATCAGAATGATAAACAAAGAGCTAAACCAATGCTTTCCAAATATGTGAGAAGACACCATCCAAAGAACCAGATCGTAGGAGACAAGAAGGCTGGAATGAGAACAAGAAGTAAGTCACTGAACACTAGATATTTAATTTGTGATTTTGAGAATAAATTTGTTAATACTGCACTTAAAAATGAAGAATGGGTTACTTATATGAATGAAGAGATATAACATATTGAGAATAATAGAACATGGACATTATTACCTAGACAAATGATAATAATGTTATTGGTACCAAATGGATATTTAGAAACAAGCTTAATGAGAATGGAGAAGTCACAAGGAACAAAGAAAGAATAGTATGAAAGGGGTGTGCACAAGAAGAAGGTATTGACTATGGAGAAACATTTTCACCCATTACTAAACTAGAAGGAGTCAGAATTCTACTTTCTTATGCTGCATTCAAAGGATTCAAGGTATACTAAATGGATGTCAAATTTGCATTCCTAAATGGAATACTAGAGGAAGAGGTATACATTGAACAACCATAAGGGTTTGTTGATCCTAACAAGGGAAACATGGTTTGTAGACTACACAAAGCCTTATATAGATTGAAACAAGCACCGATAGCATGGTATGAAAGACTTAACTCCTGTCTCATAAGTATTGGATTTGTAAGAACAAGTGAAAATAACAATCTGTATTTAAAAGAAGATACTGATGATAAAATTTTGATTGCTGAGATATTTGATGATGATATCATATTTCAGGGTAATGATATATTATGTAAATCATTTGCTAATGAAATGAGAAAAGAGTTTGAGATGTCAATGTTTGGGGAGATCAAATTCTTTCTTGGTCTATAGATTCTTCAACAAGATGTAGGAATATATATGTATATCACAATCCAAATACATCAACAAAGTGCTGAAGATATTCAAGATGGAAGATTCCAAACCAGTTGGAACACCTATGGCAACTAGATGCAAGCTGACAAAGGAAGATGAGTCAACTGAGGTAAATTAGACCCTATATAGATCTATGATTGTCAAACTCATGTATGTTGTTCATACTAGACCAGCTATAGCACATGCAGTTAGAATAGTTGCTAGATTATCTGCTAATCCCAACGAATCACACATGACTGCTATCAAAAGAATTCTGAGATATCGAAAGAATACCAAAAACTATGGCTTATGGTATAAAAGAGAAGGCAAGTTTGAGCTTCAAGTCTATACAGATGTTGATTGGGTTGGAAACTTAGATGAAAGAAAGATCACAACTGGAGGAGAATTCTTCATGGGTGATAGACTTGTCACATGGATAAGTAAGAAGCAAGGATGCAGCTCACAATATACTCCAGAAGAATAATATGTGGCTGATGCTACAAACTGCTCTAACATTGCATGGATCAAATAATTACTGGAAGGTATGGATATGAAAATTCTTGAACCTGTGATTATCTATTTTGATAATACCAGTGCAATAAACATATCAAAGAATCCTATCATGCATGCTAAGACTAAGCATACTTCAATCAAGTATCATTACTTAAGAGAAAAAGTACAAGAGAAAGAGGTGATACTAGAATATGTTCAATCCAAGGAAAAATCAGCAGACATATTCACAAAGCCATTGCCTAAAGATACATTTGAGTACCTGAGAAAAAGACTAGGGGTCTTACCCTTGTCTATTAGTCACTAAGCTAACTAGGAGGCTGCATTAGCCTACACATAATCAGAAGATCATTCATGTTGATGCAAGCAAAGAGATGGACTGCAAAGATACATCAGTACACAGAAAGGTACTTATCTACACTGAACACTAGAGTCATTGTACTATTGATGGAAAGGGAAATTCAAGGAGTATATTATAAAAGGAGGAAGAAAAGAGTTTGGAATTTCTATCAAAGGGAGAGATGACTTGAGAGATTATATCCATATGAAATATCCATCATAATAATCCAAAGGAAGAGAAGTTATCCTAAGGGAGATATGACTTAAGGGAGAAAGTATTATATATTCTTGTCAAAGGAAAAAGTGATGATCAAGGAGAGGAATAGTCAAAGGGACAAACAACATCAAAGAAGAGATTCTACATCAAAGGGAGAGACATAATTAGAAGCTTCTACATCTATCCAGTGAAGGGAATAAATATTGAATAAATTACTCTACAAGAAATAAATCTAAGCTAGAAGAGCTTATCGAGAGCCAAACATTTGTAGTGGTTATAGAACAATAAATTTGGTAGATTGATGAACTACAACTGATATATTTTATATTGTATTAATAGTAATGTAGTATGTTTCCATCAATGACAAAGGGAGAGATTGATGAACCATAACTAATTGAATGTTTGAAGATGTTAAGTTGATGATCACTGAGCTACAAAAAGTTAATGCAAGACATTAAATCAGTTAATGTATTGTATTATCATTGATATCAACTTGATATAATATGATTGGTTACATACATAGTGTCAAATAATTCAAATAATTAAAGAGATAAAGGTTATGTTATTAGTAATTCATAAAAGTTTAGTATGCGCTAAGTGACAACAAACACCGATGGATAGTGCACCCCAATGGATAGAACCCTAAGAGAAAAGTCGCAGTGATGCCCGAGCAAGTTTCCTGAGCAAGCATTATCAAGCAGAACCAAAGAGTAACTCGAGCATAACTAAAAGTCATAGTGTTTCCTGACGGACAGACAACCTTGATGGATAGAGATGCCTGAGGAAAATTGAAGTCAAAACTAAGCTAACAAGGAGTTAAAAAATGAAAAGAACTGAAGTTCAGAAATGAAAAAAAAGACTTAGCTAGCAAGAGCTAAATATGGAGTTAACTGGTTGATCACATTGTTTTCATCAAAAATTTTAAATCCAGAGGTAAGCTAGAGTTGTAAAGATATTTTATTCTAGTTGTCAAGGAGAAATCTATGAGATAAAATTGAAGTAAATCTTTAAAGAAAGAATGGCAAGAATTGCAGATCACGCCAAGAAAAAGAAAGTCAAGGACTTAGAAATGGTGAAATTATGTCTATAAGAGAGACAAACTAATTCATTGTGAAAAAAAGAGGGTGAATAGAGAAGAGGATGCTGAAGAGAATACTGATGAAGAAGACTTCATACAATTCTGATCATACAAGCTAAAGAATAGAGCTAAAGATTTCTGTAGACACTGAGCAACAGAGAAGCACATCATCACTGAGTAGAAAGAAGTGGAGCAAAGGTATTGAAAAGAAAAATTGATCAAAAAGGTATTATGAGATTACAATAGATCTAAACATCTAGAAGTCTAAGATGTATTTATGAACATATCATATATTGTTTTAGTTTAACCATTGATTCAGAAAGTCTCTTAACCGAGCAGGATTTAACAATCCTTTATATATTGAGATACATCACGAGTATCAAGGTTTTTCATGAAGATAGCATAGTGAATGCAACATATCAAGTGATAAACTATTAATGATAAATCCTCTAACAAGGTCACACTTAACAATGTGTTTGTAACCTTTAACAGGGTTGGCTCTTCACCGAGCTCACTTTAGAAGAGTGAAAATTTTGGGTTACCGGTCCCAAGTGTTATTTTCCCTTAACAGGGTTTCCATGTTAAAAATCCATGTGTCAAATGTGTTTATGATTCATTTCTTTGATGTTTTGTTTTACACATTACTAAAATAGGATTGATCGGTAAACACTAAGTTATTTAATGTATTTATGTAAATTCTAGACTGCTATTCAGTAAAGCTTAAGAATAAGGTTTAACAGTGAACTTTGAGTTGTAGTTATTTGATAAGATTATTTCAAGGCATGCATCTTGTAGGACTGTAGATAACTAGAGGCTTATAACTGTTGTACTAAGTTTGTGGGTTGATTTATTGGAATATTTTTGAGGCCACGAATTCACCCCCTGCTCTCAGTTATCATAACACACCCATAAAAATTGAAGAGGCATTTCCTCAATATCATAACTATTGTCGATCATGGGATTTTTTTTTCTTTTGGGGGGTTAAGAGAACTAAACCAAACTACATAAAAATAGAAACAACAAGGATTCTATTATGTGATAGAATTAGGGATATGTTCAAGCTTTCTAATGGAGAACCCACCCTTGAAGAGAAGGATATTGTACTTTTTCAATATAAAAAGTTGAACTTGGTATGGGTCTTTCCAGATCAGCTGGCTCCACTAGAACCTCATGAAATGGAGCGTGTTTTAGGAGATGATGTGGGCCACACACATGGCTCTTCTTCTAGGACTGAGCTTATACGCTCTCTTGAAAATAATTTCTAGGTAGAAGTGCTTTTCATAGTTTGAGAATATCATCTATAGGCATTCAACTGAAATTGACATTTGTCATAGCAAATAAATATCTATATATTTCTGAATTTGTGTATCACAAAGTATGGGAAACTCTTAAAATTACCATCTGAATAACCAAATTTTTTTAATTTGCATTCATGCCATCATTTTGAGAGTCCTGAACATTTCCATACATCTCTTAGTGAAAAGGAATATCAGATAGTGAAATCAACAAAGACGAGAACTAATAATAGGAATAGAAAGACACAAAGATATTATGTTTCTAGTAGACATCTTGTCAATGAAACAAAAAAGGAAACAAACCTAGAGGCTTCTACTTCTTTTGTATCATAATACCCCTTTTTCTTAGTAATAATGAAGTTGTCAATGGTATTGATGCAAGAGCATCCTGGGTGTAAGGGCAATCTTGCATCACCCAAACATATTTATGTTTTCTTTTCAATAAGGGCTACCTTGTGCAGAGCTACTATTTATGGAAACTTGATATTTTTAGTGAGTTGGCCATACGATCTCGGAATGTTCTGATTTTGCATGTGGAGGTTCATCTCAGTCATATCAGCTTGCCAGTAAAGTTTCATGGCTAGATTAGGTCTAGTTTTGAAGATATTGAAAATTTTCGGTATTGAAAACAGGGTACAGAAACTTCGAGCTCAGTTTTGAAGGCTTTAGAGGCCCCGGATGAGGTCGAAACTTGGGCTCGATGATGCTTGCATAATTGACTTATTGTAGAGCGCTTTGTGGCATTTCTGAAATGGGGTTATAATAGTCAATCGGGTCAACTAATGATGACTTATGGTCTCCGGAAGTTGGGCCACCTGAAATAGCAGAAAATAATTTTTCCTTCAAAATTTTCGGGTTTCAAAAGTTATTTTGAGCCGACTTTGATGTATTAAAATGAAAAATAAAATAA
>MU227908.1:754676-770367 GCA_018584345.1 Thuja plicata
TTGCAATTAAAAGGAAAAATAGAGCTTTTGTAGTGATAGTTTCAAGGTATATCAAAATTTGGCACTTCATCTTACATATTTTAGTCTTGCAATTAAAAGGAAAAACATAGTTTTTGTAATAATAGTTTGCATTTCCTTTTATTAGGGTTACAAAAATTGTTTTAGAAGTGCTCCTAATTCATTGTCCTTATATTTAGTAGTAATTGAATTTTGATAGTAGGATGGCGATGAATACCCTTTCCTAACTTGTAATTCTCTTAGTTGGATGGAATTTTCATGAGGCTCCAATTTTTTCCATTTTTTGGTGACTCCCACCTAAATTCCTTTACCTAACCTTGAGTCAAATAACCATGGGAACTAAGGTTTTATTATTCTTTTTTGGAAATTGTTTGGTCATTTTCATTTTGGAATCCATTGAGATGAAATGCACCAAACAACTTGGTAGGTAATGCATATCCAACCTAACATTTAAGAGCTAAGCATGTTATGATACCTAAAGAAACAAACAACAAACACAGATCAATTCTAGAGGCACTGCAATGCTGAAAAGAGTAGTGATGAACTACAATTGATTGTATGTTTAAATTCATTTGTTGATAGTCAACCGAGTTACAGATATGATGATTGACATTATCAATTAATATATTGTCATTGATGTCAACTTGTTTGAGTATCATTATGGTAGCAGACATATGTTATGAGTTGGAGATCTAGAACACACAAATTTTATGTGGTGGGTAAATAAAGTGTTATGTATACACTGAGAGACAGTGAACACCGAGTGAAATACTGTGAATACTAAGCACAGTGATAATCAAGCTAGGGATCGCCAACACAACACAGTATTGAATGAGAAATTTAATCAAAGTGAGGCCAAGTAGAATGTTGAGATGGAAATTGATGATTCTGAGGTAAATGATAAGATTTTTTATGAAGATCAAATGATTATGAAAATTCAAGGAAGATCAGACGATGAAGATTGAAACATGTTTTTGACATAATTGCCAAGGAAGGTTTAAGCGGCAAAACCAACGATGGAGATTAAGCGAAAAAATATGAAGGATGGAAATTAAATGAGCTATGATGTCTATAGAAGAGACAAGAGATTAATTATGAATCAACCTGATGATGCTATGATGTGCACATAGAAATTTTACGCATGACTGATCAAACTAGTTAAAGACAGAATTGAGGATTTCTGTAGACATTATCGAGCAATAGAGGAAAGAGCATTATCGAGCATAATAGAGTATGAAGAATCAGATGAACTGAAGTGATCAAATTGATCAGAGGTATTATGTACTTAACATAGATCTAAAAATATGCAAAACACAACTCTATTTGAATCAGATCATTACTGTATCATTTTAACCATTGTTACAGATAAATCTCTTAACCGAGTAGGACATGAAAGTGTTTATTATGAAATTCTAATGAATGTTGAGTGTTTTCTTGTTGAACTTATAGTGAATGCATGGTCAAGAGGGAACTATTAGTTTTAAATCCTCTAACAAGGTCATATTTAACAGTGTGCATTGTAACCTTTAATAGGGTTGGTTCTTAACCAAGCTTACTTTAGAAAGTGAAATATTTTGGGTTACCGGTCCCAAGTGGTTTTTACCTTAGCAGGGTTTTTGCATTAAAAATATTTGTGTTGATGTGTATGATTGTTGTGGATTATTATTTTAGTTTACACATTACCTTATATGCATTGATTGATAATCATAAGATTAAGTTACTAATACTTGGTACACAACTAGAAGATATATTTTACATTTCACCGAGATGAGTTATATATTTGAAATTGTTTTATATACATCTGGGAGGAATTTGGGACTATAGGATAATTGGGAGCCAACTAATTCACCTCATTCTCAGTTATTCTAACAATTGGTATCAGAGCAAGTGTGCTTAGAAGGAAATTTTTGAAGGACTTAAGCTAAAGATTAAGATGTATCAGACAGACGCACCGAAGTTGAACAAGGATAACTTCTCAACATGGAAAATTAGAATGAGACTATACCTATCAGAGATTGGAGATGATGTTTCAATATACCTAGACTCTGAATTTATTCTACTGACTAGACCCTTGATTGTTAATCAGATGAAAGAGAAACATGAACACACCATTATAATGGTAGAGATTGCTTCTTCTCTTATAGATGCTGAATTTGAGGATATCAAGACATGTACATCAACCAAGAAGATGTGGAACAAGCTTACACTATTTTACGGAGGAGATGCAAATGTACTAAGAGCTAAAGCAGAAAGTCTTTGAGGAAAGTTTGATGACATGAGAATGAAAGAAGGAGAAAACATAACATAGTAGAGTAACCGACTCAAGGAATTTGTAAATGTTATTCATGAATCTGGTGGAACTATTGATGAAGATACTACTGTGAGTAAGATTCTTAGAACTCTATTGTGTATTTATTCTATAAGAGTCTCACTTGGAAATAATATTATTGTTGATAGTCTTTTTGGAAGATTGATTTCTTTTTAGCTGAATAACTTTGACAACATTGTTATACCTACCATGGAATTTGCATTTATATCTACACTGAAAATTGGTAAATCTAGCAGTAAACACATGATTAGAAATGACAGTGACAGTGACAGTGACAGTGATAGTGACAGTGACAGTGACAGTGATGATAAAGAAATTGATGAACTTGAAGCATTAATGGTTAGAAGATTGCACAAAGGTAAATGAAGATATAAAGGTAAACTACCTTTGATATGTTTTAACTATAAAGAGATTGGCCATTTTTCTGGCAGATGCCCTAACAGAAAGAATGATGAAAGAAATGATAGATCTAATGGCAAAAAAGATGACTGAGATTATAGAAGAAACTGATAGTATGATAGAAGAAATAACCAAGATTACAAAGATAAAGGTAAGAAAGCATGTTACATTGCTGAAGATAAAGACAATGATACTGGTTCTGACATTGATGAAGATATTGAGACAGTATTCATAGCTTTGAAAGAAGATTCTAAAGAATATGAAATGTATGTAGAGAGAAAACTTATATGTAAAGTTAGTAAGCATGACATTTGGGTTATTGATGGTGGCTATGCACATCACATGACTAGAGATAAAGGAAAATTTGAATTTCTTGAACATTATGATGGTGGATCTGTTAGAATGGGAAATGATACACCCTTTCAAGTAAAAGGAAAAGGCATTATTATGCTGAATAATCAAATCAAATGTGAGAATACATATTGGGTGAAAGGACTTAATTATAATCTATTGAGTGTTTCACAGTTGAATAACACAGGTCACCGAGTTGCATTTAAAAATAGAAAAGATAGAATCTATGATGGAACTAGAAAGTTGATCGGTACTGGTGAACAATCAAAAAGTAATCTATTCTATCTTGACACTGTTGAAACTATTTTCTTATTGGCTAAAAATGAAGATGTATGGTTATGGAATAAAAGGATTTCTCATGTAAATTTTGACAACATGGTTAAGATCAGTAAGAAAAGAGAAGTTAGAGGCTTATCAAGCTTATCTAAACTTGACCATGTTATGTGAAAGAATTGTCAAAGGGGAAAGATGTCAAAATCTAGTTTCAAGAGAAAGAATTTTTCATCTAATGATATTTTGGAGTTAGTTCATAAACACCTATGTGGACCAATGAGAACATTGAGCTATTATGGGGAAAAATAATTTATTTTATTTGTTGATGATTACTCTAGAATGATGACTGTTATGTTCCTAAAAGAAATATCTAAAGCATTTAAGATGTTCAAATGGTACGAAGCTAAAGTGGAAAAAGAAACTGGAAGAGAATTGAAGTGTTTGAGATATGATAAAGGAGGTGAATTTATTTTTGGTGAGTTCACTAACTTTTGTAATGAGTATGGAATCCAATGATAGGTTTTTGCACTGAGGACACCACAACAGAATGTAATTGCTGAAAGAAGAAATAGATCAATTGTAGATTGTGCTAGAACATGATGATTGAAAAGAATGTTGCACAAACATACTGGAGAGAAGTTGTTAGTACTATTGCATACACATTGAACTAATTACAACTGAAGAAAGATACAAACAAAACACCTTTTGAGCTATGGTATGGTTATACACCTAATGTGAGCTATTTTAGAACATTTGGAAGTCGTTATATTCTGAAAGATGAGAGAAATGGTAAATTTGATTCAAAAAGTGATGAAGGAATATTTGTTGGATATTCTACTAAGAGTAAGGCTTATAAATGTTTGAACAAGACTTCTAACAAAATCATTGAAAGTGCAAATGTGAAAGTTGATGAATTTGCTGAGAAGAATGATGAGGACAACATGAAAGAACCAGAATATTACAATAGATTTGTCTATATGGAAGATCTTGATACCTTACCAACATAGATACCTAATATTACTATGCAATAGGGTAATGTTACCAGATAACAGGAAGCACAAACCGAGAATCAGGAAAATACTGAAACTAAAGATCATGAGTAAGAACACAATGAACATGCTAGAGATCACAATGAAGAAGAAATAATTGAACCTACACTTGACAAATATACGAGGAGACATCATCCACTAAATCAGATTATTGGAGATAAAAGAGATGGTATGGTGAATAGAAGTAAGTTGAAAGGAAAAACTTGTTTTATTTATGAATTTGAGCCTAAGAATGTTAGAGATGTACTAGAAAATGAAGAATGGATTAATGTAATGAATGAAGAAATTGATCAAATACAAAAAATAAGACATGGACTTTAGTACCGAGACCGAGTGATAAGAATGTCATTGGCACCAAGTGGATATTCAGAAACAAACTAAATGAGAATGGAGATGTAACCAGAAATTAAGCAAGACTAGTATGCAAAGGGTATGCACAAGAAGAAGGTATTGACTATGGATAAAAATTTTCACCCGTTGCTAGACTTGAAGGAGTTAGAATATTACTTACATACACAACATATAAAGGATTCAAAGTATATCAGATGGATGTTAAATCTACATTTTTGAATGGAATAATAGAAGAAGAGGTATACATTGAACAACTTGAAGGATTTGTTGATCCTAATCAGACAAACATGGTATGTAAGTTACACAAAGCTTTATATGGTTTGAAACAAGTACCAAGATCATGGTATGAAAGACTACACTCCTATCTTATAAGTATTGGATTTATTAGAACAAGTGATAACAGTAATTTGTATTTAAAAGGAGGAAAGGATGATAAAATTCTTATTGCTGAATTTTTTGTTGATGATATTATATTTGGAGGAAATGACAATCTATGCACATCATTTGCTGATGAAATGAGGAAAGAATTTGAAATGTCAATGTTTGGTGAGATCAAATTTTTTATAGGATTGCAAATTTTACAACAAACTAAAGGCATCTACATTACTCAATCCAAATACATAAAGGAAGAACTAAAAATATTCAGAATGGAAGAATTAAAACCTATTGGAACACCTATGGAGATAGGATGCAAACTGACAAAAGAAGATAAGATACCTGAGGTAAATAAAACATTGTACAGATCTATGATTGGTAAATTGATGTTTGTTTTACACACAAGATCAAACATAGCACACGCAGTTGGAATTGTTGCAATATTTGTGCTAATCCCAGAGAATCACATATGACTTCTGTGAAGAGAATTTTTAGATATCTAAAGAACACTGAAGACTATGGATTATGGTTCAAAAGAGATGGAAAATTTGAACTAAAATTTTATACTGTTGCTAATTGGGTTGGAACACTGATGATAGAAAGAGAACTACTGGTGGAGCATTCTTTATAGGATAAAAATTAGTTACTTGGATAAGTAAAAAGAAAGGATGCATATCTCAGTCAACTGCATAAGAAGAATATGTTGTTGCTGCTGCAAACTATTCTAACATTTCATGGATAAAACAACTTTTTAAAGGTATGAATGAGGAGATCACTGACCCAGTGATAATTTATTGTGATAATACTAGTGCAATAAGTATTTCAAAGAACCCTACAATGCATGCAAAAACAAAGCATATATTTATAAAATATCACTACTCGAGGGAACAAGTACAAGATAAACAAGTGATACTAGAATATGTACAATCAAAAGAACAACTTGTAGACATATTCACTAAACCCATAACAAAGGATACATTTGAGTACTTGAGAGGTATACTAGGGGTTCATCCCTTGTCTATCGGTAACTAAGATGACTAGGAAGTTGCATCAACCCACATGAAATTAGAATATCTATCATGTTTATGCAAAGTTGAACTGGATTGACATAGACATATCAGTACACTGCAAGGTACTAACTGTATTGAACACCAGAGATATTTTTGGCTATTAAAGAGTTGTATATTTATTTTTGGCCTTGTTTTCAAAGGGAGAGAGATTCGATGAAATATATAAAGTAAGAGAGATTCAATGAAATATCTATCCATCAAAGGGAGAAGAGAATGATTAAAGGGAAACATAACATATTTATCTATAGAGAGATCAAGAACAGAAGAGTCCAATATGCAGGGAGAGTCTGCATGGTGAGTTTTTAATATTGACACATTTTTATATTCAAGCTAGGGAGAGCTATAGAATTGTTATAGTTGTAGAACAAGAGTTTGGTATTTTCTATGGCATTTTCATATTGCATATTTCATATTGTGTTGCCATCAATTCCAAAGGGAGATATTGATGAACTACAACTGATTGTATGTTTGAATTCATTTGTTGATAGTCAACCAAGTTACAGATATGATGATTGACATTATCAGTTGATGTATTATCATTGATGTTAACTTGTTTGAGTATCATTATGGTAGAAAACATTTGTTATGAATTTGAGATCTGGAACACACAAAGTTTATGTGGTCGGTAAATAAAGAGTTTTGTATACACTGAGAGACAGTGAAAACCAAGTAAAACATAGTGTATACTGAGCACAGTGATAATCAAGCTAGGGATCGCTGACACAACATGGTATTGACTGAGCAATTTAATCAAACTGAGGCCAACTAGAATGTTGAGTTGGAAATTGATGATTCCAAGGTAAATGATAAGATTTTTAATAAAGATCAAATGGTTATGAAAATTCAAGGAAGATCAGATGACAAATATTGAAACGTGTTTTTAACACAACTGCCAAGGAAGGTTTAAGCAGCAAAACCAACGATGGAGATTAAGTGGAAAAACCTGAAGGATGAAAATTAAATGAGATATGATGTCTCTATAAGAGACAAGAGATTCATTATGAATCAACCTTGTAATGCTATGATGTGCACATGCAAAGTTTATGCATGACTGATTAGACTGGTTAATGAAAGAACCGAGCATTTATGCAGACATTACCAAGCAACAAAGGAAAGAGAACTACCGAGCAGAATAGAGTATGAAGAATCAGATGAACTAAACTGAAAAAATTGATCAGAGGTATTATGTACTTAGCATAGATCTGAAAATCTGCAAAACAAAGTTGTATTTGAATCAGATCATTACTGTATTAGTTTAACCATTGTTATAGATAAATCTCTTAAATGAGTAGGATGTGAAAGTCTTTATTATGACATTCTAATGAATGTTGAGTGTTTTCTTGTTCACCCCATAGTGAATGCATGGTCAAGAGGGAATTGTTAGTTTTAAATCCTCTAACAAGGTCACATTTAATAGTGTGCATTGTAACCTTTAACAAGGTTGGATTTTAACCAAGCTCACTTCAGAAGAGTGAAATATTTTGGGTTACCAATCCCAGGTGGTTTTTTCCTTAGCAGGGTTTCCACATTAAAATATATATGTGTTGATGTGTATGATTGTTGTGTATTGTTATTTTACTTTACATATTACTTTATATGCACTGATCGGTAAACACAGTATTAATTTAATGATACTCGGTAAACAACTAGAAGATATATTTTACATTTCACCGAGCTGAGTTATATATTTGAAATTATTTTATATACAATTGGGAGGGATTTGGGACTGTCGAATAATTGGGAGCCAACTGATTCACCCCCCTCTCAGTTATTCTAACAAGTAGGGAAATGTTAGAGCTACAACAAATAAAAAGCATGGTAAGTATGATAATATCCATAGGAATATATGTTAGTTTTAGACTAAAAAAATTAGTGTATAGATTATATTGCACTTTCTTATAGGAATGTGGAATATTTAATATTTATTACTTGTAGTTGTAATTTATAAAACCTTGTCAATATGTTTTACTATATTGTGAGTGGAAGCGGTGCTTCTCAATACAAGGAACTACTCAAAATATGTAGTGAAAATTTTTTGAAATAATTTTGTGTGAATGATTAGCTTGAGTGATGTAATTTAAATTTATTTTCAACTAAAGCAATTCTTATTGGTTCAAAACTTGTACTTAACATCCTAGAATATGTCTGATATAATTAATGTGTCCTAGGAACCCTTTGGACCCCTTACCATACATTAATGTATGGTAACAGATCCTAGGACATATTATTTTGTCCTAGGACCCCTTACGACTCCTTACAACTCCTTACCATACATTAACACATATTAAGGGATCCTAAGGGGGTTTAAAAGGTCCTAGGACATAGTAATGTGTTGTAGGAACCCTTAAAAACCCTTAGGACACCTTAGGAATCCTTACTATACAATAATGCATGGTAAGGGGTCTTAACAAACTTTACATTATCAAAGGTGTTAAATACTTGATGCAGGAGCATCTTGGGTCATTGGCAATCTTGCACAACCAAAATGATGTTTTTGCTTTAGTTCTTTAGTTTGTTCTCTGTCACTCAGGTTCTTCTATTCAAGCATGCTTGTCTTTGTTGCTTGGGTTCTATTGCTCGGTCATGCTTTACCAACCGGTTTCATTGATGTCCTTACCGATAGGTTTTTTGTTGCTCGGGTATGCTTTACTGACGGTTTCTGATTTTTGGTATTCATCTGCTTGAGATGCTTATTTTGGAAGTTAGATCTTTGGCCAACTTCTTCAGTTAATTCTGATGGCTTAATTGATTTGGGATCTCTCATTGGGATATGTGTGGAACTAAATCTGGGTCTCCCTTATGGATTTGAGTGCCAACCTCTTGTGGTGGACTCTTTTATATATTTGTTTGTATGTTCTTAGTTTAGGTATCAATCTTAGAGTAGGAAAGAAAATGTTTAGATATTGAGATTGAAGGTCTGTGATCTCTGTTGTATGAAGATCTTATTGTAATTCATTGAATATATGGCATAAACCAAAAAGGCCTTATAGACCGGAATGAAATGATTTTGATTAATTTAATATAAAGGATCATTGTGTTTTCTTCTCTCACTATGTTTTTTGGATTCTGCATTAGTTCTACAATTTGGTTTGGTAGTTGGGTGAGCCTCAGGCCCCTCCTACTGGACCTCTGTGTGTCAGGTGGTATCAGAGAATGGTGAGATCTAAGTTCCTTGTTGAAACCCTAACCCTAGTTAGTATTTTTGTGGGGTAGCAGATTGCGATCTGACCTACAATTGTAGAGGGATTCAAGATGGTTCGTGGGAGAGGAAATGCATATCCAGATCTAGCTGATATGCTTAGATAGATGGCTGTAAGATTGGAAGTTGATGAGATAGCCCAGCGCAGAGGAAGACATCTTGATGATGTTAGTGATGATGAAAATGAAGAGGTTCAAGGTGAAGTTGCACCTGTACCTATGATGAATTAGGAAGAAGAGCGATTCTTGATAGCTTTGACAAGCTTGAAATCTACACATTAGTTTAATCCTCCTGAGTATAGTGGAAAATTGGATTTGGATGAATTGATTGACTGGATAATAGAAATGGAAAAATGTTTTGAATATTAGAATGTGGCAGAGAATAAGAAGGTGAAGATTGCAAGAACAAAGTTGAAAGGTCATGCATCCCTATGGTGGGAAAATCTACAATTGGATCAAAAGAAGAAAGGTAAAGACAAAATCAAGGTATGGGAAAAGATGGTAAAAAAATTGAAAGACAAGTTTCTACCTTGTGATTATCAGATTACCCTAATCTAGAAAATGCAAAGTTTGAAGTAAAAGGACAAATAAATAAAAGACTATACTGAAGAATTCTATAGATTAAACATTAGATCAGGACATGTTGAAGATGAAGTGGAAAGAGTTGCAAGATACCTAAATGGCTTGAGAAGTTCCATACAAGATGAGATCAGTCTGGTCAAGATGGAAGGCATTGAGGAGGCATACCAATTTTCCCTAAAAGCTGAGGAAAAGTTGAACAGAAGATATGAACAAAGAAAAAGAGGTAGAGGAGGTAGACTCCCTAGAGGAAGAGGTAGATCTCATGGTGAGAATAGTAGATCTGAACCAGACAAGTCAAATTTAGACACAACTCAAGACAAAGGAAATACTGAATGGAAAGGTGGAAATTCATACCAAGGAAAAGGTAATTACTCCAAAGGTGTTTATAGTAGAAAAGGATTCCAAGTTACTTGTTACAGTTGTGGTGAAGAAGGACATAAATCCTTTGAGTGTACACATGCAAGCAAGAAAGGAAGTAGTAGCATAAATGCATTGGTACAAGATGAATCACCAAATGAAGAAGAAAAGGAAGGAAATTTCATGATCCAAAGGATACTATGGAGTGATAAGGATAAGCAAGATTCGATCAGGAAAAGTTTGTTCAAGACCAGATGTAGAGTTGTAAACAAATTTTGGAAAGTAATTGTTGACAGTGGAAGCTCAGAGAATCTAGAATTTGAGGAAATGGTTACAAATTTATAGTTGGAGAAGATGAAACATCCAAAGCCCTATCAGATCTCATGGATCAAGGATGATCATACATTTATGGTGAGTGAACAATGTTTTGTGAATCTAAAAATTGGAAAGTATTATGATAAGGTGTTGTGTGATATTATGCCTATGGATTGTTGTCATATTTTTTTGGGTAGACCTTGGAAATATGATAGATATGTTATACATGGTGGAAGATTGAATAGATATTCTATTTGGGTTGATGGTAGGAAGAAAGTTTTGTTGCCTTTGATTGAAGAATATATTGGTGAGATATGTACATCTATGAAAGTTTATCTGATGGAAGGTGGACAGTTTGTTAAATATTTAAAAAGAAATGATATCTGTTATGCTTTGATCCCTAACAAACTGAGTAAGAATACTGAAAGTGAATTTCCTGCAGAAGTAGAAAATGTACTCATTGAGTATAAAGAGATAATTTTAGATAATGTACTTGATGGTTTGCCACCAATGAGAAATATCAGTCATTGTATGGATCTGATTCCTGGAGCTAGTTTACTGAAAAAAAGCACCACATAGGTTAACACCGACCAAAAATGAAGAGCTTAACTGACAAGTTCATGAATTGTTGAACAAAGGTTTGATCCGAGAAAGTTTGAGTCCATGTGCAATACCTATTGTGTTGGCACCTAATAAGAATGGAGAATGGAGAATGTGCACTGATTCCAGATAAATTAACAAGATCACACTAAAGTATAGGTTTCCTATACTGAGAATGGATGACATCATGGATTGTTTGAGTGGAGAAAGATATTTTACCAAAATTGATTTGAAAAGTGGATATCATCATATTATAATTAGAGAATGAGATGAATGGAAAACTCCTTTCAAGACAAAGGAAGGTTTGTATGAGTGTTTGGTTATGCCCTTTGGTTTAACTAATGCACCAAGTACATTTATGAGACTAATGAATGGAGTTCTAAAGAAATTCTTGAATAAGTGTGTGATTGTATACTTGGATGATATTCTAGTATTCAGTAAGACTAGAGAGGAGCATTTGATGCATATAAGGCAAGTGTTGTAGAGATTAAAAGAAGAAAAGTTGCTGATAAATTTGAAGAAGTGTTCCTTCATGAAAGAAGAACTTGTGTATTTGGGATTTTTTATTTTAGCTGATGGTTTGATGGATCCAAAGAAGGTTGAAGATATAATGAGTTGACCTACACCTTAAAATGTCACTGAGGTAAGATTATTTCATGGATTAGCAAGTTTTTACAGGAATTTTATCAGAAATTTCAGTTCTATTTGTAATTCTATGACTGAGACAATGAGAGGAGACAAAAGAGAATTCAAATGGACAC
Organism: Thuja plicata; assembly: GCA_018584345.1. Taxonomy (NCBI): domain Eukaryota; kingdom Viridiplantae; phylum Streptophyta; class Pinopsida; order Cupressales; family Cupressaceae; genus Thuja; species Thuja plicata. The sequence goes on from MU227908.1 coordinate 766,705, forward strand.
ATGGAGCTGATAAGATTTTTGAAGCTTTAAAGATGAAGGTTGTCAAATTACCTGTGTTAGCCTTACCTGATTTCAATAAGGTATTTCAAGTTGAATGTGATGCAAGTGGAAGTGCAATTGGAGTTGTGTTAACTCAAGAAGGTAAACCTATTGCTTTCTTTAGTGAAAAGTTGAATGATGCAAAAAGGAAATATTATGTCTATGATCAAGAGTTATATGCTATTGTGCAAGCTATGAAGAAGTGGAGACATTATTTGATGCCAAATGAATTTGTGTTGTATATTGATCATAAGGTTTTACAGTATTTGGGTAGTCAGAATAAGCTGAATCAGAGACATATGAAATGGGTAGAGTATTTGTAGAGATTTACATTTGTGATTAAGCATAAGAGTGGATTTTCTAATAGATTTTCTGATTCATTGAGTAGAAGAAGATATTTTTTGACTAAAATGAGAATTGAGGTTCTTGGATTTGATGACATGAAGAATTTGTATGAAAGTGATCCTAATTTTTCAGAGCAGTGGAGAGTGTGGAGAGCACCTAATTCAAATAAATCAAGTATGAAGACTATTTCATTCAGGAAGATATGTTGTTCAAAGGTATTCAATTGTGTATACCAAGAGGATCAATGAGAACTAATTTTATTAAGGAAAAACATAGTAGTGGATTGGCTAGACACTCTAGTCTTGATAAAACATTGAGTTTGCTGAGGGAGAGGTATTTTTGACCTCAGTTGTATAAGGATGTTCAGAAATTTGTAAGAAGCTGTGGATTTTGTCAAGTTGAAAAAGGAATGAGTCAGAATACTGATTTGTATATACCAATTACTATTCTTGAGAAACCTTGGAGTGATACCAGCATGGATTTTGTTCTTGGCTTACCTAGGACAGTGAGAGGTAATGATTCTATATTTGTTGTTGTGGATAGATTTTTTAAGATGACACATTTCATACCATGTAAGAAAACATTAGATGTAGTACACATAGAAGATCTTTTCTTTAAGGAAATTATCATATTGCATGGATTACCAAGGAGTATCATCTTTGACCGAGATAGTAAATTTGTTAGCTATTTTTGGAAAACACTTTGGAAGAAGTTGGATACTAAGTTTAAGTTTAGTTCTACATTTCATCCATAGATTGATGAACAAACATAGATTGTAAACCAAATTTTGGGTAATATGTTGAGATGCTTAGTTGGAGACACACCAGGCAATTGGGATTTAATGTTGGCACAAGCAGAATTTGCATACAACAGTTTAGTGAATAGAAGTATTGGAAATACACCATTTGAGATTGTTCATGGCACATGATGGAGAGGTATATCAGATTTGAGAGATATTGTTGGAGAAGAGAAAAGAAGTGTTGAAGCTGAAGAATTTGTAGAATTTATGAAGACATTGCATGAAGACATGAAACAGAAGCTAGAGAAAAGTAATCAGAAGTACAAAGACAGTGCAGACAGATCTAGAAGACATAAAACATTTGAAGTTGGTGATGCAGTGATGGTTCATCTGAAGAAAGGAATATTTCCTATTGGAACATATGGTAAACTAAAGATGAAGAAATTTGGTCCTTGCAAAATATTGAGAAGGTTTGACAATGGAAATGCTTATGAAGTTGAATTACCTGATGACATGGATATATCACCTATATTTAATATTTCAGACTTATATGAATATCATAAACCTGATGAATAAATGAAAATACCAAGTGAATATCCTGAGAAGAAGATAGAGGAAGTTGAAAATATTCTCAAATAGAGAATTGGCAGAAGTACAAGAGGAAAGGAATACATAGAGTATATGGTAAAGTGGAAGAACAGAGTAGGTGAGGAATCATCTTGGATTTCTCAATCTAAGTTAGATTCATTTTAGGTTGGACCTGACACATGATTCAGAGAATCATTTATTGTAACCCTAGGTTTTTGATGCAGGAGCATCTTGGGTCATTAGCAATCCTCCACAACCAAAAATATGTTTTTGCTTTAGTTCTTTAGTTTGTTCTCTGTCGCTCAGGTTCTACTACTCGGGTACATTTGTCTCTATCACTTCTACTACTCAAGTACACTTGTCTCTATCACTCAGGTTCTATTACTTAGTTATGATTTATCGACGAGTTTTGGTGATGTCCTTAGCAATGGGTTTTCTGTTGCTCGGGTATGCTTTATTGATGGTTGCTGATTTTTGGTGTTCATCTACCCAAGATGCTTATCTTGGAAGTTGGATATTTGGATGACTTCTTTAGTTAATTCCAGTGGCTTAATTGATTTGGGATCTTTCATTGGGATCTGTTTGGACCTAAATTTGGGTCTCCTTTATGAATTTGAGCACCGTCCTCTTGTGGTGGTCTCTTGTATATATTTGGTTGTATGTTCTTAGGTTAGGTATCAATCTTAGAGCAGGAAAGCAAATATTTAGATATCGAGATCGAAGGTATGTGATCTTTTTTGTATGAAGATCTTATTATAATTCATTGAATATATGGCCAAAACTGGGAAGGCCTTACAACCCAACATGTAATGATTTTGATCAAGTTAATATAAAGGATCGTTGTGTTTTGTTCTCTCACTGTGTTGTTTGGCTTCCGCATTGGTTCTACAAGCTATTTTGGTAGTTGGGTGAGCCTTAGGTCCCTCCTACTGGACCTCCGTGTGTCAATACTCTTTCAATTTTTTAATACAAACTCTATGTAGTCACTTATTTCAAATCCATCTTGCAAATGTTTGGGGGTCTTTAAAATTTACTAGAGAGTTTTCGTAACAATGTTTGAATACTTATTTCACTTACGACCCCTTAGGACCCCTTAAGTCCACTTAGGACCCCTTCCCATACACTAATGTATGGTAAGGGGTCCTAAGGGGTCTTCAGGGGTTTATTTTCACACTTTGAGAATATCATCTATTGACATTCAACTAAAATTGACATTTGTCATAGAAAATAAATCTCCTAGCTATTTTCCCTCTTTCTTATTATAATCAAGAGAAGAATATTACTCTCTAAATGGTTTTGGATAGTAAAATTTGTAATGCCTCTTTACAAATATTTCTTGCCTCATCTAGCTACCTATTGATGCTAGCAAATTGAATCTCAACATTTTTTCCATGTAATTGGACAAAAATGGTTTACTAATTGATATATGTTTAAATAATACATGCAAGAAACTTTATTTTTATATTTCTCACTGTACGCCTCTCTCTCTGATTCCCACAGCTCTCTAAAGGCGAGGGTTAGTAGCAAAGGTTTCACAAATGAATGCAAATCAAGTATATAATGACTACTAAATGAATAACAGAAATGTGAGCAATAAAATGTACAAGCAAGAGAAAGGAAGAAAAATAAAGGCAAACCCCATGATGCTTGAAGCTTCTATTGTTTCTCTATAGTCCTTCTGAAACATTGTTCTTGATGCTCAATATTGACAGGCCAGTGTCTATGACTTGAGAAGCTTCGAGAATTTTGACAATTAAAATGTGTGTGTGATCATAAGATGGCTTGAATGCTAGAACCAAACTGACGGAGTAATGGCACACAAGATCTTGAAATCCTAGACCCTTCAAATGGTTATGAAGGGTTTATTATATAGGAATTGGTGATGATATGAACGGTTGAGATCAATCCCAGAGATGGGGAGATGAACGGTTGAGATCAAAAGGAACAGGAGA
>MU227908.1:770552-781719 GCA_018584345.1 Thuja plicata
ATGGGTGGAGTAACCCATGTGATCTAATTGGAGTTATCTCTTTGAAGATAAATGAATATTTAATTCATTTATTTAATAATTGTTTTCAACATGTGAGATAATTGAATTCTTTTTTATTAAGAATTGTCTTATTTGATGAAATTTAATTAATTTAATTAAAATTAATTCAATTGGAAGAATTTAATTAGTAAGTTTAAATATTTGAATTTAAACTATAGGAAATTGAGTTTAATTAATTAATTTAATGATAATTAATCAATTAAAGCTATTTAATTAAATAAGATTAATTATTTAATTAATTTTGGGAATTTGATTAGATGATTTGGGGAATGAATTTAGAAGAAAATAGATGATTTAATTAATGATTAAAAAACCATTAATTAATAGATGAAAATTCATGTTTTTAATGTAAAGTCGCAAGCCTGTCCATTTTAGGGTGTCTACATTTGTCTCTCTTTGATGCGATGTGACTTGTCACAGTGTGTCAAAGATTCTTTGATTTTTCCCCAGCTTGCCCCGGCCTTTAGTAGGTGTATTCATGCCCCCTCAACAAATTTGAGCAAAAAGTTGCGACACGAGCGTTAATTTGTTGAAACTGCAAGTTGTGGAACTAGGTAGCTAATGGATCTGAAAAATACTGTAATTGACCTTTGAAGTTTCCAGGGACCAGGAAGAAATTTTGGAGCTCCTGGGTAAAATTAGGGTTTCTTGGAACCCCTATAAGTAGCTAAGAGAGCTCTTCATTTGTCACTTTGTGATTTGGAGCTCTGATTATCTTTGGTAAGTTGCTTCTGATTTTTGCCTTATTTTTCTTCCTATTTTCAAGCGATGGTGGGGCTTTTAGGTGTTGTGCATATCTCTAATCGAGTATGTTCGTACTGTCGACCTCCTAGCTCTAGATGTCTGGTGAGTTTCCTCACTTTGCATGGCATTTATTATGTTATTTATTGTTTTTAAATTTTGTACTTTTTTGAAAAAATTACGCCTTTGCCACAATTGACTGCGGCTTTGTCGCAATTACTGTTTAAATGCCGCAATTGACGGATCTATGCCGCATTTGATAAAAGTGCTGCATTTGCCTATTTAAATTGCTACAATTACAGTTTGAGTGCCACACTTGTAGTTTAGGTGCTGCAATCACATAAAAGTACCACAATTGAGTATGTTTAATATCGTAATCAATTTTTTAACACTATATGTCTAATGTCTTTGTTAGCTATCTGCTTTTTTCTAGATTTTGTTACTTTCCTCAATGACTGAAACTAATAATTTTCTATTTTTGTACTCTCTGTGTAGTTCGTCTGGTGTATCTTGCACTGTCGGGAGTCCAGACCGGTGGGACTCATATATAGATTCTAGCTTACTGAGGATGAGAGGTCAGTACTTCATGACGTTGAATTGTATTAGATTTTCTATATGTCTAAGATCACAACCAACAGGGTTCTAATCTACACTCTTGTAGAGCGATGGCACTCAGAGACCTTTACCTTCTGGCTTCCTACCGGGGAGTGCACTATGACCTTGGAGGATGTGTATCACATCCTCCAACTCCCTATCCAGGGTGAGTTAGTTGAGTATTCCACCCGCACTGGTGTCATGGCCTTGACTGAGCTCTCTAGATTGCCTCGGGATCAGCTCGGGCATGCCGGAGGGTATGACATTCCCTGGTTGAGATTTGGATTAGGCCTAGATAGACTATCCATCTTGTTGGGTAGTTTGATTTGTGGGAAACCTAGGTTGTATGATAATAATTAATAATATAATTAATTATTAAATGCCTAAAGTTTAGCTTAAGTGAAATAGAATAATAAGTGACTTAATAATTAAATCAGAATGATTTAATTAATAAGGTGAATAAATTATTACTCTACTACCCCCCCCCTTCCCCCTTAAGATAAACTTAGGGGGTAGCTAAAACCAAGAAAATAACTACTGAAAGTAGGAAATGGGCCCTGACAATGAGGCTTGATTAGGTACCCAAGTACAATAATATCTGTAAAGAGGAGAAACGGAGAAAACCTAGTGGGAAAAACCCATCTCTGAAAAGAGATGAATATTAGTGAACGAATGAATAAGCCTCAAACTAGAGAATGTCCAAGAAGAATAGGAAAAAAGGATGAACATGTATAACACCACTGAAGCATGAAGTTGCAAACACTTTTAAAGAGATCAAACCTTATAAAGGTGATCAAAACTCTAAAAAGGGGAAACCTAGGTTGCGTAATAATAATTAATAAAATAATTAATTATTAAATGCCTAAAGTTTAGCTTAAGTGAAATAGAATAATAAGTGACTTAATAATTAAATCAGAATGATTTAATTAATAAGGTGAATAAATTATTACTCTACTACCCCCCCCCCCCAACTTAAGATAAACTTNCTCTACTCCCCCCCCCCCCCAACTTAAGATAAACTTAGAGGGTAGCTAAAACCTAGAAAACAACTACTGAAAGCAGGAAATGGGTCCTGACAATAAGGCTTGATCAGGTACCCAAGTACAATAATCTCTGTAAAGAGGAGAAAAGGAGAAAACCTCGTGGGAAAAACCCATCTTTGAAAAGAGATGAATATTAGTGAAGGAATGAATGAGCCTGAAACAAGAGAATGTCCAAGAAGAATAGGAACAAAGGATGAACATGTATAACACCACTGAAGCATGAAGTTGCAAACACTGTCAAAGAATAACTACTGGAACCTCCACTATAATAGAACATGACCAGGTAAAAAGACTGTAATCTATATGAGCTCCCTCAAATGACACTACTTGAATCAAGATGGAAAATAAGGAAAACATCAAAACTCAAAGATATAGATGACAAAAAACACCAAAGTTTGAAGAGTTGATCAAAAGATGGAAGGAAGCCTCCAAAATAGGAATGAAAGAAGAGTGTCCATATGGTAAATGATCCATCTCAATGAAATGCATAGACCCATCCACTACATCTATTTAGAATATAGGAACAAATACTAAATACATATAATCACTCCATCGAACCAAAGAATTATTAGAGCCAACATGTAATAACTCCCATAATGATGATCAGGGAGAGGCATGACAGATAGAGTAAATCAGACTACCACAAATAATTTCATGATGAAGAACGTACAAAAGCATACAAAGGATGGTGTCGAGGATGATCAGTCTCTTGAAATACATAATGAGGCTAATGTCATGGAAGGAACACTCTCTTGGAAAAGATACAACCCCCCATAGCACTTTATAATATAGTGTGAGTAAAATCAAGCACAAAATGTATAGGATCCCAAGTATGCAATAGATGGAACTTTATCTGTGCATTTCTATAAAAAGAAATGTGAAAAAAATAGATGTCTACTATATCCATGAATAACAAAAATCTATAGAAACATGAATAATAGATAAAAGGGATTCATCCCAAGCAAGGAAAATGATCCCAGGACCTAAAACATCCAAGATGTCCACCAAATTGTAAAAATGCAAAAAATGAATAAAAAACACCTGGAACAAAATCTAGGCGTGAGACCCATGAAATAAGATAGAGAACTGAATCAAATTTCCAACATCATGTAGAAGTCAAAAAATTGAGTCTGGCTGAGCAAGATATGGCTCCCAGAGTGCAAAAAGGAACTCTGAATTTGACTAGCAAAAACAACTGCAAGACGACAAAATCAGAAATCTAAACCTGAAAAATTAGGTTGGGCTCAAAACCAACTTTTTGACTGTATCATCTTAAAATGGAAGCACTTCCATGTTAAGACTATTTAGCCCTCCTTAGGGGGTATTTTTGGGCCATTATCATGTTGTGCTCTGATTTCTTCCCCTTTTTCATCTTATGTATCTGTTTAGGACCTTTATTAGGCCTCTCTGGACACTATTATTCCCACTTGGCATTTTCTAGGGGTCTTAACCCCCTAGGTCAAGGTCAACCTCGACCTTGACTTAGGTCCCCCTTTTTCCATTGGAATCTATGTCAGATGTGGGGAGATATTAAAAATTTTGTTTTCCCACTTTTGGGTTAGTTATTTTGGGCTCTGAAGTAATGGTTCTTTAAAGGATATTTAATATAGGTCCACTTCTAGGGGTATGAGGCTAATTGGAATTTAATTCTCCTATGTTGACCTCTCTAGAAGTTTGTGTCCTAGACTTGTATATAAGGAAGCCTTCTCCTCTCATTTTTGATAACAAGATTAAGGATCATCATCTACTTGGAGACAAATACATTATCATCTACTTTCAAGCATCCATTGTTCTACATGTTTTCAAGCTTTCAAGGTTTTCAAGTCTTCTTCTCCAGCATTCAATTTCTCCATTAAAGATCAAGGATTCAAGCATTCATTCATTCTTCCTTTCAAGGTGGATTCCAAACATACAATTATGGAGGTTTTGATTTACATTTATGGTTTTTAATGTTGAGACTAAGCTTTCATATTAACACACTTGTTTACATTTGGAATACATTTGCATATCTATTGAATATCATAGCTTCATTGTTAGCTCTACTTCTACTACTTGCTGGCATTCTCCATTTCAGTTTTGATTTCAAGGTTAATTCCTAAATCGGGGTTTAACTAAGGCAAACCCCTCCCCCAACAAACAAAACCATTTTTCTTGTAGGTACAGGTATGGAACATCAAATTACAGAGCATATTTAGATACCCTTTTTGGAAAAATTTTGGGATCCATGAACAGATTTTCAGTCGGAGTAGTGCAGGTCAAGGTCGACATTAAAGGGCACAATTGTGCCCCCGTATTTTTCTCAAGGTTGAATTGGCTCAGAAAAATAAAATATTTCTGGGTTTTCTCTATCTCTATGTTTCTAGGCTAGAACTAGTTGTAGAATTTCCAAAAACTTGATATAGACACTAGAAAATAAATATTTCTAGATCTGCTACATTTCAAGATAAGTGTTTCATTTCATTATAATCTCTTAGATCTAATTTTTTACTGCATAATTAAGAAATTTGATCTCCTTCCCTTATTTATCCATACCTATTGATTCCTTTTTTGCATTGATTGTCTCTTTTCGGTTAATCAATTGGGATCTCCTTGTCTTGGATTAGGAAGTAATATATATCTACAACATTTTCCACACACCTCCACACATAAACACTTATATATATGTGTGTGTGTGTGTGTGTGTGTGTGTGTGTGTGTGTGTGTGTGTGTATTACATTTTGGTGAACCCGTGATAGACAACTGTTTCTTTTTGGTGTTAGATGCTTTGCCTCTTCTCCTTAAGACTAGATTTTGAATACATATTAGATTATTTTTCTTCTATGCTCTTACATTTTTAAAATACAAAAAATCTAGATACTCTTAAAAATACAACATTCCTTGCATTTCATTTACTATGAAGATCTTTAAGATGTTTTGGTGTGTAGTTATTTTTATCATTATTCTTCTCTTAGCATCTCTTTATAGTACTTATGATGTTTATGAAGGTATCATTCATTTCATTATGTTTGTCACTCTACATGTTTCACTTGCTTATGCTATTATGAGATTAGCTAATACTAGCCTTCCTAATTTCAAAACTTTCATTAAGAATTTATGTGGCGAACTTATTGCTCTTTTGGATTATGTGAAGAATTTGGTAGATGATACCCCATTTCATAATATTCCTAATCCTAATCCTATCCATCTTAATCCAATTCCTAATATTCCCACTCCTATTTATCCATCTTCTATCCCTAGTTCTTCCCACATTTATATTGGGGCTCAAACTATAGTTCATGATGCAGATGTGCAAGCATTCTTTGATTTACCTTCCCCTTCTTATTTGATCCATGATGATATTAAAGGGAAGACAAAAGAAAATTCTTCTAAACCTATCATTCCACCTTACACAACATTTTCTTATGATCACCTTGAAAAATCACCTCATGTAGAAGCTTTACAAGACATGTACACTACATGATATAATATGGTGACCAAACAAGGTTATAAGGGTTTAGGGCTTGGTGTTAATGAACAAGGCATTAAATGTCTAGTTCATCTATCCCCTAAACAAGATATGCATGGTTTAGGATTTCTTCTATCTCAATTTAAAGTGGGTGATCTTGATTTTCACCCTCCTCTTCATGTTCTTCCAACACCTTATTATGCCCTGCATACCCATCCCTACATTTTGTGGGAAAAATGTTGGGTCCCTCTTTTATTTTTTCCTTGTCTCTTTTCCTTTTGTTTTTCTCTAGCCTTTGCCTCTACAGGGTCAGTGTTTTCTTCTCCTCTTGGTTTCTTTTCCTCTAAGACCCGGTCCTAGAGTGTTCTTGTCTTCTTTGTTCTAGATGGATTCTAGACTCCGGGATTCTCTGTAACTATTTTATCTTTTGTTAGAGGGTGCAGTTGTATGGGTTCCCTGGGCCTAGAGTCTAGAGGTTTTCCTTTCTTCAGATTTGTGGAAGGAAATCAGTATTTTTTTACCCTAAGGGTATAAATAGAGTTTCACCAGTCATTGTTACGTTTACTGCAAAAAAATTACCCAAAGTGATTCAAAGTGATTAAGGCAATTTTAGTAGCAATTAAGTGTGATTTGTTCCAAGGCTTAAATAATTCTTAATAGTGACTGAAAGTGGTGTGTTCATGGTGATTCAAATCTAATTAGTTTTAGAATGCATCCCATGCTCATCCTCCTGCATCCCTCATTTCTAAGGTAGACCCTTCTAGTTCTCCCTTGTTTTCTGGTTTTTGTTTTTGGGTTTTCTTTCCTTATTTTTATTTTTGTCTCCGTTTCCCATTCTATTCTTTGCTACCTCCCATTGGTGGGATGGCTCTAAAGGAAGTTTTTCCACCTTCCTCACATTGAGTTCCTTCCTATAAATAGTATACATTCCTATAGGCTCTGTAAATTGTCATAACTTCTTTGTAAATCGTAGATAGTCCTTAGGGTAGGGTCGTTACTGTAAATTGCACCATTCTCCAACTTCCCCTATACATTTGGTCTATAAATTGGTTTTTATATTATTGTGATGACCCTCCCTGTGGAGAGCTTTACATGCTCCCCAGATTGAACCCAAGTTTCAAGCTCACGTGCATGGTGTCTGCCTAGTTCAAACTTGACACCTCACCTGTCTAAGCTATGGTGGTTTTCTCTCTCCTCTATTTCTTCATCATTAATGGAAGGACTTAATTATCCACATGCGAGCCTTCAAAACTAGCCCAAGTGGAATTCATTCCCTTGTGTGTTTAGACAGTTGTCACCCTCAATACCATTACTCCCTTTACTGCATGACCATGTGACGCCCCATGTCAGCCTAGTATGACTAACTGTCAATCATTTTGATAATGATCAGTTTTCTAGAATCTAGGTCCCAAGTTCCCCTTTAACCCTCACTTCATTCATCGCACAAGCCAGAATCCCCAGAACCCCTGGGCGTTGACCAAATTCCCAAGAAAGTAATTTTTTTTTATATTTTTGGGGTTTGATGTAAACTAACACCTCTTTCAGGACAAATGCGAGGTGGTGATGAAATATCTAGGATCCAAAATTCTATTATATTATCTATACTGATGGTTATCTGGTCTTGCAAGTTACCAAAATTCACTTATCAATCATGTCTAAAGCATCAACATCTTCTCCACCCAGGAGCCCAGAACTCCCTACTAATACTTTGATAAGTGCAGCCATCAGGAAAAAGGATAAGAAGGCATTAGAGAAGCTCCCATTGAAAATGAAATATCTAAAGGGAGAAGCTATTCTAGGATCTAAGGTAGATTCCAAGCTATAATTTATCACTGACACAAGTGTTGGAGCATGGGCTGAAATGCAGGCCTTGGTAAAAATAATGTTCATTCAGTGTAAGGCCAAAGATCTGATGGTACTTAACGTGGCCTCCTCCAAAATCCTCAAGACCGCCTGCTTTCCCTACTTAGTGTAGGCTCTAGAGCTCATTCTCACACTGGCAGAACACTACAACACAGTCATCTGGGTTGTCATGCTTGCTGCTCCTCTTCCATCGGGCTACCCAACACCCTTGGTGTCTCTAGACACCGCAACATTTTCTTTAGGGTTGGGGATCCCCTATTTCACCAATGCTATTGTTATCACCCGATCCCTAGCATTAAATGAATTTGAGAAGCACCCACACATGGCCTAACAATACCTCAACTCCAACTGGCTTAAGACCCCAAGAGAAGATTATAAAAAGATGAAGTTGGACATCCCCCGAAAAAAGTTTAAAGAAAGTATACAAATGGGGATCATCACCTTGTGTAGGTTCTTTGGAGAGCCCCATGCCCAAGAGTTCTTGGCATGGATGTATTACCTCTTGTTTGACATCACCTCTACCAGACAAACTTTCGATTGGGCAACTATCATTTCCAATCATGTGGATGCCCAGCTTGTCTGGGTCACCCAGAGCTCCAAATTTTACATGACTTCATATGTCTTGTGGGCACTGGTGTAACAACAACCCATAACCAGGGGATTAATCACTGTCAGCATGCCCGAGAATGGCAAGGGCCATAATTCTCCATGGGACTATTTCCCATAGATACAATGGGAGGCCAGTTTCCCAAGGTTTTGCAGATTAAATGATGCCTTTGTTTACTACAACATTCTTATACCCACTCAGGATGCTAGATACCATCTTTCAAAAGATTCAATGACTTTGGTCAGCACTTATGGACACTACTACATCCAATTTCAACAACACTCCTACATTCAGGTGACTAGCTTCTCTGAGAAACCCTACCTATTGCCCAAGCATTATGGGGATAGGATCATTCTTTTGGAATTTTTTAGGAAGATATTGGAGCTTCATGCATTCTTTGCATTAAAGAAGGTTGTCAACATTCCATTCCCAATCACCTACGGGAACTACACTTGCAGCCTTGCAATGGAAAAGAGGCTAATGGAAAATTAAAATGTCTGGGGCTGGCATAATTTTACTTTGAGCAGAAGAATTTTGATCCACTAGATAAGATAGCGTCGACATTTCTTGGGCAAACTGCCAAGATGATTTTGAGGTCCAGAACTGACATTTTGTCAGGATGACATAGGGTATGATGAAGCATCTCAAGCTTCAAAACTTTCCTAAGGAATTTTCAGATACTGGGTCTAGAGAGGATCTTCATTACAAGGTTTAGGGAGTAGCCAAAATGACTCTACCTCTGGTGGACTGGGACAACTTGAAAGGCCCAAAAATTGAGGACATCACCCATGATGTGATTGAATGCAGTCATGTATATTTTCTAAAGGTATGTCCGAAGAGTACTCAAAGAGTTGGCCCATTTTCACAGGGATCCACTTCTGGGGCTAGAACCTCTACACAAGGCGAGGATAGAGGGAAAAGAAAAGATGGAACCCCAGCCTAGATTTTATCTACAGTTATAGTTCCTATTGTGGAACAAGTGCACCTTCAGCTGATAGCATCCCACCAGATGAAGGAAGAAATAAGCACTCAGGTTGGCATCTTAGTTACTTTGGTAGAGCCTACCCTCCCTGACGGTTCCCCTTATCTTGCAAAACTTATGGTCTGGGTAACAGGGACAGGAGGGGAAGATGAATGTGTGGCCATTTTAGATGCTGGACCTGCATTGTTGGTAAGGAGAAAGAAGCAAAGAATAAATGTCCCTCCACTAAGGGCAGACACAGAGCTTGGGATTCCTAACATCCCCTAGGTGGAGATTATCCTAGACTCCCCTGAACCAGGAAATCAAATAGAGAATCCCCTAGAGACCTCCCCTCCGCATGATTATTTTGACGACATCTTCAGGATGGACAAACTTGTAAATTTACAAGGGGATATAGGGAAAGTGGTAGAGGAGATCACCGCCCATGAAGAATAAAGAATCCCCACTGAAGGGGAGATACTAGAAAAGGAAGTTGCCACAGAGCAGGAGGTCCTGAGTAGAGGAAGAAAAGGAACAAGAATAGGTGGACATCCCAGATGTTCAAGAAATCCTAGTCTTGGAGACCAAAATGGGAGAAAGGATGGAAGTGCAAGATGAGAAGATAAATTTGGCAAAGGGAACCAGACCTACAAGAACAACTGTAACCTCAGCCGCCATGCTCTAGATGCCTCTGCCCACCCAGGACAATGTGACATTTGGCAGGTGATCCCTGTAGTACTACAGATAGATCCAGTTTGAACACCTTTGCTACCTCTAGAGGATAAGCCAATGGAGGAGAATGTCCTGGAAGATGATGTCGGAGAAGAAGAGTAGCAACAGTAATAAGAGGAGGGGGAGAACCTCAAAGATATGAGTGTTGATAAAACCAATGCTACTAAGGACAGGAGTATTAAGGTAGAGAATATTGATTCCACAAAGAAGGATAGTGCAGGTGGCCCCAAGAATATAGAAAAAGAGTATGATGGGATTATAAATGCAGAGGGTGAGTAGAAGAACCCCGAAGGAGACTCCAACGATCAAGCCCTCGCAATAAGGCAACCCCCGCCACCATAATGGTTACTGGAATCAAAGAAAAGGAAGGCCCTGATGATGGCAAAATCCCATCTCTCCCTGGCTAAGATGATGGCACAAAGTCAAAACATCCCCAAGCCAAAGAAGGCCTAGACCCTCCACTCCATTCAGACTGGTCCGGGTGAAGATACAGTCACTATTATTACGACACCTCCCCCAAACAAATAGGAAGTAGTGGTAAGTGGTGCATAATACACTGTCATAGAGGTACCTCTAGGGAAGAGGGATAAGAAGGTTGAATTGGACCTTCTCAAAGAAGCTAGCCAGGAAATTGAGGCTTGATATGACAAACAGGTGCAGAAGCTGAAGGAGGAAAGGGAAAAGAATGAATATCTCCTCAGGCTTCTTGCAAAACTTACACAGCCACTGGCCGAGATCTATCTGAAAGCCTCCACCTCTGGAACACCACTCCCACAGGGTGAGTTGGATGATCTAAGGGCCATAAAGAAGAAGGCACAAGATGTAGATGGGTGGATCACGGAGCAGATCAAGGCTGTAAGGAAATTCTTAGAGGTGACACTCCCAGACATTTATCAGGTCAGTAACCTTGTGGGCCAAGTAAGCAGCACCATTGATGCAGGAGCATCATATGCTTATCAGGGGCACATTGAAGATCCAAGGCATTACAGGGGTCAGGGAACATCTTCTAGGGTGAATTGGGTAGTCCTTGCACCAATTATGGTTCATGGAAGCATAAAAAGTTATAATGTTGTATAAGGTCCAAATGGACTCATAGGTGGAAAAGTTGTAAAGAGGGCATG
>MU227908.1:787113-849850 GCA_018584345.1 Thuja plicata
TTGTGTGTCCCAAAGTTGAAAGGTGTACTTGAGGTGTCAGAAGGGTTCTTGGTGAGGAAAAGGTATTGGCTAGCAGAGGTTTATTGTATTTTATTTGACTTGTTTGACATAATGGCTCCCAGGAATGCAGGATTGGTGAGAGAAGTTCAAGAATTGAGGGAAAAGAATGCTAAGTTGCAAGACTCCTATAATGCACTATTGGCAAGGCTAGAGGCAATTGAATCAAATCAGAGAAGGGCAGAAAATGATGCTGAAGATACTGGAGAAGAAGAAGAAGAGAACAATGAAGAAGTGAAAGAGGAACAACAGGTTGATCCTGAAGAGCAAAGGACACTCAGGATCCTTAAAGCTATGAAAGGAGATAGCTACAAGGTAAGGAAAGACATTCCAATGTATGATGGAAGTCTGAAAGAAGAGGACCTACTGGACTGGATTTCATCTATGGATGCTTATTTTGAAAGTGATGATATACCTGAGGGACAGAGAGTTAATTTGGCAAAGACCAAACTGAAAGGGCATGCACTCCTATGGTGGGATCATGAGGAGGCTGAAAGAAGAAAAAAGGGTAAGTCTAAAATCACTTCTTGGGATAGAATGGTTTCAAAAATAGAAAATTGCCACCATAGAAAGTTTTAACCACCCCACAAGTCTCTAATCCACATAAAAGCAACACCCTCCAAGCTAGGGTTCTTGACCAATCCCCTAACTCCTGTTGTCCTCAAATCTCTCCTAGGCCTAATAGGGCTAATAGGCCACTTTTCCAAAGAAAATACTAGAATCTCAACTCAATTTCTTATCCACCAATTGGGACACTTGTAGAAACATACCAAACATCTAAATCCAAGGATTAAAACTTTCATTCCAACCCTGGCCCAAGTTGTGCCTCAAAAACTCAAAACTGGACAGTCACATATGGATGCATGTCCCAAAGATTCAATCATCTCTCTCTTCACTGACTACCTCTTGATCTAAGACCTCAAAATTATTAAATTAAATCCTCCCCCCTTACTCTCCCCAAAGGCTCAAAATTTTCCCATGGTGGAGTCTCTAGGGAAGAGGATTTTGGTATCGAAACCCTAGTTAGGGCCTTTCACAGATCAGTGAGCAATAAAAAATGGATATCTCTCGATCCCTTGCACTTGAAGAATTAAAACTAAATGGAACATTCCACTAAGACACTGCATCAAATTTTCCCCCACTTCAATGGTGCATTGGGATCTATGCAGGGTCGTACAACTTTAAAATTCAGTTAGAAATGCAGAAAATAGTTTAGATTTTATTGATTTCAATTCAAAAAATTTACAAATTGTTCACTCAAACTATGGAGAGAGGTTTTTCCTCCATCAAATATCATTACCAAGTGGTTCCAACTAACAAATGTGGTTGTGAAAATTTGGATTCAAAATTTGCAACTTTTTTGCAAAAGTTGCACTTAACAAATTTGACAACTTTCAACAACTTTTTGCAAAAGTTGTCAAAACTAACTAAACTTGTAAAGTTTGGTGTTTTTACTCCATAGGGGATCTTAGAAAGCATAAAATGACATTCCTACCCTTCCTTATGTCCCCTATACTATTCCAGTCTACTCTACCCAAATTGTCCAATTTGACTAAGGTGGATAACTAAGTTTATAACATCACTTAGTGTCCCCTTGTCTTACATTTTAGGACTTTGTTGAGAACCTTGGATCTAAGATCCAATCTTAACTCTAACCCTACTTGTTTGGGTCCACTGATGTGTGTACCATTGATGAACTTGGGGGTGCTCCTACACCAAAAATGGTTACAATTACATATATATATATATATATATAGTCTCAAATCATCTTGGAATCCTTACGACGAGGATGAAACAAGCTTCGAATGATTTGGAGACCTAAACCTAAAAACATAGAAAAGACAAAATACAAGAAATCCCCAAGCGGTGGATGGACAAATTTGTAGAATGAAATCAAATTTGCACTTTGTCCTCTTGTGAGCTCTGGCACCTTTGTTTGTAGTTGTTCAAGATAGCATCTGATTTGTTTTGAGATCTAGTGACCATCATTTCAGGCTAACCTAAACTAGTCTTTAAGATTACTAACTTCCTTATGCTCGAAGAGCAGGTGCTAGGTGTCCTTCACTCTACATCCAAAATGTCCAAGTCTATGTCAGTAGCATCCTTCTTCTTCTTTAGCTTTGTCAATGTGTCCCATGTTGCTATATCATCTTTTGTAGACCAATTAAAGCTCTGAATGCTTTCTAGTTGCACTTTCTTCCTGTTCCACTGAGCATCTGTTATATTCTTAACATCCACTAAGAATTTATTGATGTCAGACTCAGCTTTAAAGGTTTCATCTAAGATATTTTTGTAGCACTCCATATCTAATTCTGCATCATTATTAATAAATGTCTCTTTCATAGGAAACTTGCTATCAAACTTTTCTCTCCATACCTCTAAAGCTTTAATCTGACTATCATCTCCCTTGATTGGAGGAATAAATCTATTTAAGTCTGATCCAAGAAGATTCATTTTAGACTCAATCTGATTTAACTTTTCTTTGAAGAAAGGCAAAGTTACATTTATCTTTTCTATTTCATCTCCAACCTTAGCAACTATCTCTAGCAAGTCATTTTTATGAGGTTGTAAAGAGGCCAACCTTCCAAATAGTTGTGTCATACTAGACCATGTCCCAAAATAAGGGTTTAAAATAGCAATATAATTAATTACCTCAGCATGTAAAATGGGAATTTTATTATATGCACTAAAAATCAAATCAGTCTTATCCTTCAAAATATCAATCATGTACTTAAATATGCTCATCAATGCCCCTAATACTGTTTCATTGTGCTCTGTGATCGGTTGCTCTGTCTCAGTGTTATCCCCTGTCAATTCTATTTGAACCTATTCATGAGAAACATCCTTTGGTAATGCTGGAATGACCTCAGGTTTCTCCATTAGTTGATGAGTCAACTCTCTATTTGTTTTCTCCAAAGCACATATATTGATCTAACACAGCTCCCTATCCTTTGCAAGAGCACTAGTCTCTTCTATCAGAGTACTATATCTCTGAGATATCTGCTCTATTTTTTCCACATTCAGTTGAGAAAAGTGTGATAACACTTGTGATATCTCCATATCATTGGTGTTATTAAGAGACCACACCATCTGATTACCTACCATGCTTTCTTGAATATTTATTAAGGCTGGCTTTTGATCCTTAGGAGCTAGGCTCCACATAGCAATAGCCTAGGATTTTGGATCATAACCAAATCCCTTTATCAGTTCCCCCACGTAGACTTTTGATGATAGTTTGAGATCTATCTGCCTCCTTATTTGGTCATAATAAATGTTGTGGCTAAATCCTAGCCCTCAACAAGTAGCATCCCACTAGCTTTAACCATTCTCCTTGTTTCTTCTGGAGAAATATCCTCTATTTTAGGATCATAATTCTGTATAACCAATAAGGCTTCTTCTATTACTAGCTCTCCTCCATCTATCTGAAGTTGATTCTTAACTTCCTGCTATTTATGCCACCTAAGGAAATCCTTAAATTCCTTATTTTTTATGAAATTATCATCATTCAGGAATTGTTGTTGATGAATGATCCTTTCATCAATACATGCCTGAAGAGGCAATTCAACATTCTCTTCTTCCTCCTATTGTAATTTCTTTCCTTTTCTAATTTATTTCTCAATAAATTGTCATATGGCCTATTGCTAGGAATAAGGGCACTAATTTTATCCCTTTTCTTCTCTTTTCTCACACAGACCATTGCTTGGGAAGGCTCTCCAATTTCAACCTTTTGCCTTTTGAGAGGAGCTTCATTAGTAACCTCTATTTTTGGGACCTCTGTCAGGTCAATAATATTTTCTCCTTCAACTTCCTTCTCTCTTGTAGTTGTTTGAGAATGTGGATAAGAAGTGGGTGAAGGATAGCCCTCATCATTGTCATCATCATACTCTAACTCAGAGTGCTCTGGCTAACCTTTCTTAGGTACTAGAAGTGCTTCCTCCAATTGGTTTCATAAGAAAGTATGAGCTTTAATCATTTCATCTATCCTTTGCAAATATGGTACATCAGGAAAGAAACCACAAAATGATAATCCTTTTCTTTTTACCTATCTTTCTAGGTCCATTAGTTCCTTGATTTTATTTTCTCTTGAGATCACCTCCTTATCCTCAAGGATATTCCTTATAGCATCTTCCTCTATGCATTCCTCATTTTCATAAGTGTAAGGAATAGTGGGGATTAGGAGTTTCTTGCCACTTGGAATAAATGCCTCTGTATCAGCATATCTATACAATGTTGCACCCATCTTATAATGGCTTAGCCAGCTATCTACTAGATCTATGGCCCTTTTTCCAATAGTAAACTGATAAACCTTGAAATGTCTAGGAGTGAATTTTCCTTTCTTGTGAGGAGCAAGATGCTCCTTATCTGTCAACATAAGTTGTCAGAAAAAATCCATAGCTACAATTATAGCATGGACATGAAATAGGAGTACATGTGGTGGATGTGTACATCCATACACTCTGATTATGGTAAAATTCTTCTCCAAGAAAAATTCACCCCAGTTGTGATCTCCTGAACACTTATCCACATGCTCACAAGGCCTTTGTAATTGGAGTAATTTTGCTGGCAATCTGGTCTTGTTTACCCCTAAGCACTACAATAATGGATAAACTATCCAATTCTTGAATGCACAAAAATTACAATCCCTAGTAGTATAATTCCAAACTTTTATCCAAAAGTGGATATAGTTGGGCTGACCCTGGTGCATTCTTTGTGGCCTCAAATTCTCCAAATTCATCACAGGGTAGTTGTAATACATGATTAGATGCATTAGGATGGAGTAATGTAAGAATTTGGGTTCCTTTTCCTTTCTCTTTATATCCATAAACCGCTCATGCATCTTATTGATTATATACTAGATATAATCATAGGTTTCGCTAATATGAATATCCTGCAAATCTAGGGTTATCATTAGAACATCTATAGTAATTCTCTCTGAACCTCTGTCCCTTCCCAGTACTCTACAGAGTGTAAAGGAAATATACTTGATATAGTGGTTTAAATCCTTATAAGCATAAGGAGTTGTTATGGGAAACAGGGCAATATAGTTCTTAGTCTACCTAGGAACATGTCTTTGTACTAAGCCTTTAACTACCCCAGCCTACTTCTCATATCTAGCCTCTCATTTCTTTAAATCTATTTATGTTTCCATTGGGTAGTAAAGATTGAAACCTTTCATAAATGAATTCCTATTCAAAACTAACAATATAGTAACATCACTTTTTCTTGATTATTTTAGAAAGCTCATCATAATTGTTGGCTAAGGCTAGTACTAGGTTAGCATCTACAAATACATCAAGTACAATGAACCTAGCTAACCCACATGTCCAAGGGTTTGACACAAGCACAAATTCATCATAACTATTGTAAAAATAGTTAAAGAGGGAATAACTTGATGAACCTGGAGTTTTAGCATCTCAGATGTATGCTAGGTCATCAACCAACATGTCATATTTTAATTTCTTTTTCTGTGTTGACCAGGACAACAATTGCAGAAACTCATCTAAAAAATTTCTCTTACCCTTTGCTTCATCATTGATTTCTTCACTCCTCCCACTGATAGAAGCTACACTGACTGCTCTACTCATCTTGGCTATTTGTTTCTATCAATCTTCTTTTACCGATATTGAAACAAAACTAATCACTGGAAACCCTTACCACCAACTGCAAAACCTATTGAAATCTGCAATTGAGAACTCTTAGAACACTGTCAATTACAATCTTTGTTGAACTCTGAAATAGTAAAACACCTCTCTGAATCACTTACTGGTAGAAATTTCAACCTTTCTCAGAAAAATACTGTAATCTCTATGAACTCTTCACTCTGAGAAATTGGAAGCTTGGTAAAGATGAAATGATACTGGACAAGTATACTTATAATTGAGATCTCAATGCAAATGTCTCTTCAAGTTGGTAAACTTAAAATTCAGTCATTTATGCCATTAGTTCCATGCACTGTGACATCAATTTTTTTGTTTTAGCCGTGGCATTCAAGCTTTCAGGCAAATTTTTGCTGAGTGTTTTTGCATATAAAACCTTATTAAATTCAAAAGAGATCAAAATCTGATCTGATTGGCTACATTTAACTCATATTATGGCTACTTTCCCATCTATCAAAGTCTCTACACTCTGATTGGTTAGCAATTTTCAATGATGGTGCCGCTGAAAAGTCTTCATTTAAACTCTGGTTAATTTCTAGTGACCCAGCGACTGAGTGATCTCCTTGTCCCCTGATGTTTTTAATACCTGCAGTTCCCTCAAGAGACTTAGTGACTATCGTAGGCTTAAACTCTTGATCAACGTTTATCTCCAAGTTGCTTGATCTTTTAACTTAGCCTTTCCTTTTATGGAGACTTTTTGATTAAGCCTTTTCTCAACTCATATTTTACCTTGAGTCACATTTGGAGACTTAGCGACCATTTCTTCTCTATGTTTCTAGACTAAAACCTTAACTCATGTTATATTTTGAGGCCCCACGACTAAGCACTTAGTATCTTAATCGATTAATCATTTAATTTGTGCAATTTTCATCTAGAGACAATGCGACTATCGTTGATCATCCTTTCCTCTGTATCTGACAGTTATTATTAAGTCTCATAATATTTATATCAAACTTTATAATATCTTGAGACCTAGAAAATAATAAATAATATTAGCCTCTATTCCTCTCAGTCTCTTAGTCGCTAGAATAAAATTCACTTGGCTATCTTATTTGGAGACTCCCCGACAACCATTGGATCTATCTTGGCAATATCTGACAGTTCTTGTTAAGTCTCATAAACTTTTATGTAAACCCTAAAACATTATGAGACCTGGTGACAATACCTTTATCTTATAATTTCCAAATGTTTTAATTTTAATCAAACTTTAATCAGAGAACACTTGACTATACCCTTTATCTTTATCATATTTAATTACGTGTCTCAATACTATTTCTTGTCTCATGATCACTGAATGATTTCAGACTTTTCAAATCTTATAAGTGACTTCATGCTATCCATTAGATCTCTCTCTGATTGAATGACTATCTCCAAGTCTCACAATCCTTCACTTAACTCATCTTTAATTTTGAGACCTAGCGATGACACTGTTTCCAAACTGACTATCAACTTGATTTTATCCACAGACCTAGTGACTATTGAATCTCCATGTCGCTGGATAAATTTTAAACCGTGGCTTTGATCAGGAGACTTTCCATCTACCGTTGGATTTAAAATGAGATGAACGATTGTCATATAATCTCTAGTTCTTTCACTTAACTCATGTCAGATCAAGAGACTTGGCAACAAAAGAAAAATTTTAACACTTGGGCTCAACTCATAACCATAGGTTATATTTAGAGAACAAGCGACTGAGTAAACTCAAAGTCGCAAGATATAATCACTAACTCTGATCATATTAAGGGATTACTTGACCACCGTTAGATCTATCCTATTAATGGATGGTCGTTGCTAAGTCTTGGAAAATTTTAAGGCATATTCTTTTCTATTAAGAGATAGTGCGAAAAAGCATTTTACTAAGTCTCGTAAACTTTTAGAATATTCTCTTTCTTTCATGAAACTCAGTGACTACCCTTTAAGCACATGCAAATTTTAAAGACTTAAGTGCCAAAAATTAACTTCAAAATAGAACCTATTTGAAGAAATTAGGGCTTCCTTGCATTTTTCGACTATAAATGACTAGGGTTTAGGGTTTGTGGCCTTTTCAACTTGGTTTTGAGCAAAATCAACACTTTCAGAGGTAAACAAGTAATTTGGCACATGATTTTTTTGGCCCTCTAAGCATAGGAAAAATAGGTACTTCAAAAAAATTTAGGGCAAACTCCAAAATATGAAATACAACCAACACTTTGCTCTTATGTTTTTTTAGATTAATGATCTCATTTCCCCTTGCTATTGAATATGTATGAATTGTTGGTTCTGTATGTATTCATTATTTAGTGTACTTCTTTGGAGCATTATTAATGTTGGAAATATGTTGCATAACTATAAATAGAAGTAATGGACTCCAACCTTGCCCTATCTTTTGCTATTTATTGTGTAAACATAACATGCTTCAAAGAAACCCCATCCCCATTACCAAAATCCCTGAAGAAGATGAGAAAAACTAGCTATCCCCCTGAACAAATAGTCACTTGTTTGACTTAGCTTCCCCGCACTGTTGAGACCCGACACTTGGGTGCTTGAAGGCTCAGAGGATTTATTCACTTAAAATCCTTTACAGGCAAACTTGGTTGGTACCCCAGTACCTAGTGACAACTTATCTCTATTGATAGGACTGGTCACAAAGTCTCATCAACAGAAACTGGTGCTAGAAGGAGAGCATGAGCTCGTCCCCTTCAGAATATTTCAATTTTGCACTGCCTTAGGGTTCCCCCAGCCATAGTTTTAGGAACTAAGATTTTAGCAGGATAGGGTCTTTCTCGCCCTTACTTTTTGAAAGAATCCTTCGATCAACCTTGAATCCCAAATAGTTTGTTGAACTTGAGCCTCCTGCTCAGAAGAAGAGGACCCCACAAACTAAATAGCCAACCAACTTTATCTGGGGATTCACTACACCTCAGAACACCCAAGTCCCGCAAATAATCCCAACAACCAATGCTTAACCTAGCCAAAATCTAGCAGCCTCGATGGAAAATTACTTTAGTAACACTGGGTCCCCAATGGGGCAGTTCCCTGATGCTACCAACAATCTTCCTCCACATTCGGAGAAGATCTATCCCAAATATGAGCACTTAGGCTCACAAACCGTAGAAGAACATCTCTAGGCCTATAAGGATGCCATAAACTGACATCGGATACAACATCATGACATTGTAACCCGGATGTTCCCTCTATCCTTGGGACATATTAAGTTAAACTGGTACCTTGAATTTTTGGCCAACTCCATCAATAGTTGGCAAGATATGGAAGAAACCTTCCTAGTAGCCTTCCACGTTCATGTAGACCCGACGTGGTCCCATAGCCAGTTTATCTCTATCAGAAAGGAACCAAAAAAACCCCTAGCCACATTCAACCATCAGTTCCAATGTGCCTTGAAGTGATGCATGGGCCCCTTCATCTCATCTACTGACGTAACCATCCAGACATACCTGAATCCTTTGGACCCCATTGTTGCCACTCTCCTTTGGAGAACCACCACCACTAATGACCGGGATACTCTGGCAAAAGTTTACAACCTAGCCTTGGAGTTGTCCTACAGTTTGAGTAAAGCTCTTGATAGGATTGGACAAAGCCTACCATTTAATATGATACCCGACAAAACTCCTTACGCCAGCGGATACAACCCCAATCCGGCAATGGGTTCCCCAACGATGGCCATGGGCCCATTGTTGATAGACAGTAGGCCTAGTACATTTATCCATCGCAAGCCTAGATAATGATGGGTCTAAAATTTTTTCCCTAACAATCCACGACAAATGCAACAAACCTTGACACAACCCTCTGGAGTACCTTTCTTGCAGTCATCCACGGCTGGAGGATTGTTGTCCTCGACACCAGGAGCTATTGTTGCTTTCCCCGGGAACCAACTGCAACAATCATCACACTATGATATAACTACCCAACTTTCCACTGAGGTTGAATCCCTCTGGTCATTGGTGTCCTCTCTGACGACAGACATGGGATAGCTAAAAGTAGGGCCTTTCGTGCCTCACAATATCAATTCCTAGAGTGGGAATATTTTCTCCAGACAAAAAAACACCAATTTTGGAGGTCGGAACTACAACAAAGGGCCTCGGCCCAATCAATAACAATGGAACAACAACACAAACATCAGAGGTCCTCCTCCAAACCAAAAAACCACTCAGGGTGGTACTGGACCCAGTCATTCTACACAACTTGCAGAAATCCACCCCTTGACCAATTGGTGTAGATTGCATGACATCAACTCTCATTCTGAGGTGAACTATGCCACACTAGAAAAGATCATCATGATCTCCCAGTTTGAGAGATAGAAAAAATTCAATCCCACTCCTCCAGAATATTCCACACAAGAGCCTCCTCACACAACCTTTATGTGTGAGACCATCTTCTTTGGGACAAATGAAGAAGATGAAGAAGAGCCCAAATTGTAGGGGTTCTTTGATGAATCTATCCCGGCCTTTGAGGCCAATTCCTTCACCATCCCTCGGACTCCCTACCACACTCAAAGTCAGGCCGGTAAAGGGATAGATTACACCCCAATGCCTCCCAAGAATACCCCTCCCTAGGACAACACAACTGACCGCTCCTTCCCGCCAAAGGGACCGAGCTCTAATCAATCCAGGGATCTGGTCGAGGGAAGTCAACTTTACCTGGGGGGTGTTTTGACATCACTAAGGCATTATAGAAAACCACCACCTCCATGACTTTGATGGAGGTCTTGTTGAATTGTCCTAAGTAGAAGAAGTCCCTTCTAAAGCTCTTAGGAAACCTGGAAGCCATCAATCATCCACCAAAGACTGTCACATTTGATGATACCAATTCACCTGTCTTCCAGGGAAACATAGAGGATCCTCCCTTCCTACTAGGCTTAAACATTCAAGGGAAGAACCTATACAACTACCTGGTAGATTTTGATGCTTTGGGCAACGTCATGCCCCTATCCATATGCCAGAAGCTTGATCTCACTACCACTCCATCCAAAGGCGCAGTGGTCCAATAGGAAAAAACTATTGTAAAAATGGTACATGAGCTGAAAAACATCTAGATTCAGCTCATCCAAGACCCCCAGATATCAAGAAAAATAGACATCCAAGTGGTGGATATCCCAAAAACTTATGGGATGTTACTAAGTCAAAATTGGTCAAAGGCCCTTAACGGGTATTTCTCCATGGACTTCTCCCACTTGTGGATCCCTTAGAAGGGGAAATCAAATCAGATCTAGGTGGAGAGTGAACGCAGAATGAAATAGGCCCTCACCAAAGTTGGGAGGGTAAATTAATTCCTTTTCTCTAAATCTTCCCCCAGGGTGTACCAACCACTAGAGATCCTAACATTTGATTTCACTCCCGGGGAGGATCCCATAGTCGCTCAGAGAATTCAAGACCTAGATGAAAAAACTAAGGGGTGAGGTAAAATCACAAGGTAACGCATCAACTCCTATCACACTCTTGTCTAGCACTTGGTGCCAGGTACATTGCCAAAAACATTCTAAACTGGAGTGTGAGCCTTGCATCACCACTTCTACCCACCACATCAACGACCTCCAGAAGAAGGAACATAAAGTTAGTTCTCCTGGACCAAGTAATTCATCCAATAGCACACCTAAGGTGCCACTTTTCTAGGAACAAAAATCCAAGGATTATCTAGAGAAAAACCTCACCCACACACAATCAGAACTAGAGGAATCACCTCCCAACCCTCCCAAAATCAATCCAAATGCCACTTCACCTTCCCAGCCCTAGAAAACAAACAATGACTTGTAGACCCTGAAGTTTGATGGATCCCAATCTAAAAAAGGTTGCGGGGCCAAAGTGGAACTAATCAACCCATAGGGGAAATCCTTCCTCGCATCCTACAAGTTGCAGTTCAACTGCACCAATAATGTCATGGAGTATGAGGCCTTGGTCCTGGGACTCCTTTTCGCATTGACAAAACGGATCACCCGCCTCTAGGTGATGGGTGATTCAGAGTTGATAATAAAAAAATTCCAAAGCCAATACACCTATCATGACAAAAGGCTAGCTGAATACCGCAACTAGGCATGGAGCTTAATTGAATATTTTGATGCTTTCAGTATCGAGCTTATTACCTAGAAATGTAACTATGTTAAGGATGCCCTTGTTTTTTTTGCCAGCTCCCTTGAGCTAATGGTTGGCTCCCGGCTCAATAATTTTTCTGTTGAGATGGTCCCCACTCCATCCATCTCAGATAATATCCCTCACTTTTAGGTTTTTGAGGATGACCAGCATATTTTGGGCTTCATGGCCAATGTTGGCATCTTTGAGGATCAGATAGTGGAAGAAATGGATCATGACGATACCAGGCAAGGTGAAGAAGATGATGAGATTATCAACCTATGCACCAATACCATCCCTAAGGGGATGGTAGGTCTTGAATTCATCTTTGATTCAGACCCCTAAGGTCATTATAAGATATCATCCTCCTCTGAGGGATGAAAATTTAAAAAATTCAATGTCAGAAAGGTCGATGAAGAAAAATTTGTACACATTGGCACCTCCTACTTCCCAGAGGAGAAGGAGAAGATTCTCACAGTTCTCCAAGAATACATTGACATGATCACATGGGGGTATGAGGATCTTAAAACCTATGACACATCCATCATGACTCATACCATCCCACTGAAACTAGATGCTAAGCCTTTTTCGAAAAAGCAGAGGCCAGTAAACCCATTGATCGAACCTCTAATCCATCAAGAGGTTCAAAAACTGCTATCGGCTTGGATTATCTTTCCTATCTAGCACACAACATGGGTTTCCAACCTCATCCCTATGCAAAATAAGAATGGTGGGATTTTCCTATGTGTGGATTTTTGTAATTTGAACAAGGCATCAAAGAAGGAAAATCACCCTCTCCCCTTGCTAGATGAGGTGCTACAAATTGTCAATGGTTCTCAAATGATGTCCTTCCTAGATGGGTACTCTGGATATAACCAAGTTATGGTTAAATTAAAGGATAGAGACAAAACAACGTTCACCACCAAGTGGGGAACTTTTTCATATCAAAGAATTCCCTTTGGCCTCATCAACACAGGGGCCACATTCCAAAAGGCCATGGACATCACATTCGAAGGCCTAGTAAACAAATGCATAATCATCTATATGGATGATTTAACATTCTTTTCTTAGGATAGGCATGATCATTCCACCCACCTCGCCCATATTTGTGAGAGATGTCACTGGTATGCTATCTCCCTCAAGCCCAAGAAATGCATATTTGGGTTCACTGAAGGGAAGCTGATTAGGCATATAGTCTCTGAGAAGGGGATATCCATTGACCCTGAGAGAGTTGAAGCACTAGTGAATCTACAAATGCCCAACAATAAGAAGGAAATGAGATCCTTCTTCAGAAAGATAAACTTTGTTTGGCAGTTAATCACTAGATTCGCTGAGATAGTTAGACCACTCAATGACATGATGAAGAAAGATAGGAGGATTAAGTGGAGCCCCAAAGCCAAGTGAGCATTTTCCCAAATCTAGAAAACCATAGTGGGGGCACTAGTCCTAGCAAGTCTGGACTATTCCCTCCCATTCCACATATACTCCTTTGCTTGACCGCATTCCGTAGTTGTAGTCATAACCCAAAAAGTTGAAGGGGAAGAATGACCCATTGCTTTCATGAGCTCCCCCTTCAAGAACACTAAATTTTGATATTCACCTTTGGAAAAGAAGGCTTTTTCTCTAGTCCGGGCTGTGAAGAAATTCTGGCACAATATTCTTTGGAGAAAAGTGCATGCTATCATTCTGAACTAGGCTCTTAAATCTTTACTTCTATAGAGTGAACTAGGCAAAGATTGGGGAAAATGGATGGCCATCCTCCAAGAGTATGATCTGGAAATGCAACCAATGAAGATAGTCCAAGGCCAGGGACTATGTAGAGTGATGGTGGAAGTAACTCCAAGCATTGAATGTCAAACTTATACAGTGGAGTCTATCACTCAAGACCCATGGTATACCAACCTAGTGTACTTATTGCTCAACAACAGATGCCTGGAGGGGATTCCCTCAAAAAAATGTCACACCCCACGACTGAAAAGTGTACATTTCATGAAAAAAATAGAATACCTTTTTGTAGGAATTTCGAAGGGATTTACCTCCAATGCATAGAATGGGACCAAGCTGCCAAAATGATAGAAGAATTCCATAGGAAGATCAGAACCGGGCATGGCTCAGCTAATGCCACTACCCACAAAATCATCTAGGCTGGATACTACTGGCCCTTCATCTTCAAATATTTCTACACTCACATGAGTAAATGCCACACTTGCCAAACTGCAGCCCATCATGAGCAAAACTAGGCTATACCTTTGCAACTAGTCTTTGAAGTTTGACCCTTCGCCCAATGGGAATTCAATTGTATCAAAGAAATAAACCCCAACTCATCCACTAACCATCAATATATTCTAACTGCTACCGATTATTGCACCTGGTGGTCTGAGGAAATTCCATGCAAAACCAAAATGGCAGATGTAGTTATCAAATTCCTAGAAGAAAACATAGTCACCCAATTTAGAATGCCTTTTTCTATTGTGTGTGACAACGGTCCAGCATTTTCTTTGGCACAATTAATCTAATGGACATATGAGAGGAAGGTCACCTTGAAGTTCTCCAACAATTACTATCCCTAGGGTAATTGTGTGGCTGAGTCTACCAATAAAAATCTATTAGAGGTGATCAAACATTTGTTAGAACAGAACCCCCAGGACTGGCACCAAAAGCTTAGGTTCGTTGTTTGGGTAGACTATATTAGAATCAAGGCAGCCCTAGGGACTTCCCCATTTCATCTGGTTTATGGCTAGAATCCTATGTTCCCTATCAACTTACAAATCCTAGTTTTATAGTTTATGCAGGAATTTAACAACCGAGACAAAATTATGGAAGTTCGGCTCCTGAACCTGGTGAGAATGGAAGAACAAAGAGATGTGGCACTGGAACATTTTGCACATCATCAAGAAGTCATTAAATGATGGTTTGATCAAAGAGCCCAATAAAAAGCCTTTCAAGTTTCATACCTAGTCCTTCTATGGGACAAGGCCCAGGAAAAGAAAGGAAAGCACACCAAGTTTCAAAGGCTCTAGCTCGGACCATATCTAATTTCTGAGATCTGTAGGGCTAACACCTATCACCTCAATACCATGATCATAGAAGACATCCCATTTCCTATAAATGGATAGTTTCCGAAGCACTACTTCAAATGAGGTGGGCAGTAAGTTTTCCCGAAGTTGTATTATATGTAAAGGTTTTCTCGCTTGTGAATATCTTTCCTGGTGCTCCTTGGGAGTGCCTTGTCCTTGTAAATAGTTGTCGGCAGTCCTCCTGGGCTGCCTCCTTTCCTTTTTGTGTTTTGGTTTCTTTTTTTTTTCTTTGCATCTTGTTTTTTGGATTCCCAGCATGTTGCCCTCTTCTAGTAGATAGGTATGCTTCGCATGACATCTAGTCCCTGGAATGGTGCCTTCTACATTCTGGTGAATTCAGAATCTATTGTTAGTATGGTGGAATTTGTCTGCACTTTGGAGTTATTTTGTGCGTATGGTAAAAGGTTATGGGTAATCTTCATCAGATTCATATCTTGGAATTCTCGACATCGATTAACAAAAAATCTAAGAGGCAAGTAACCGCATGATCCTTGAGGGTAGATTAGTTGCACTAGTTATTGGCCAAGAGTGGAAATCATAAAAATATCCTAGGTCTGAAATGTCTCTCCTATTTAGAAAATTAAAATGGATGGCAAGGTGTAAGAAGTACTGCCATAAATATTAGCTAAGCTTAAGGTTCATGGTGAAAGAAGTACCGCCTTCCCATATTCAAAAGAAAAGAAAACTAAAGAATAGAGGATTTTAGTATCTAGGGGAACATGCAAGATGTAATAATTTTGGTTCAATGTATTCAGTGCCTCCTCTGTGTTCCTCCTAGAAGTCATCAACTTGATTTTATTTCAAAGCACACACTTCACAACTAATGAAAGACTGAAGGATTGAATCAATGATGAGTCTGATTTCCCAAACACCCCACGTCTTGCAAATAGAATTCTCTAGGTAAAGGTGAGTTCCAGTTTTTCTAAACAGAGATCCTATAGTTCTCAAATGTGCTAAGGCATTCATCGTAGTGAGTCACCATTTGTTATACCCTGCATACCCATCCCTAAATTTTGTGGGCAAAATGTTGGGTCCCTCTTTTTGCTTTTTGCCTTATTTCTTTTCCTTTAATTTTTCTCCAGCCTTTGCCTCCATGGGGTTTGTGTTTTCTTCTCCTCTTGGTTTCTCTTCCTCTGGGACCTGGTCTTAGAGTGTTCTTGTCTTCTTTATTCCAGCCGGGTTTTAGACTCCAAGATTCTCTATAACCATTTTCTCTTTTGTTAGAGGGTGTAGTTGCATGGGATCCTCGGGCCCAGAGTCTAGAGGTTTGCCTTTCTTAGGATTTATGGAAGGAAAGTAGGATGTTTTTATCCTAAGGGTATAAATAGAGTTTCACTAGTCATTGTTACATTTACCATGAATAAATTACCCAGAGTGACTCAAAGTGATTAAGGCAATTTTAGCAACGATTAAGTGTGATTTGTTCCAAGGCTTAAACAGTGCTTAATAGTGACTGAAAGTGGTGTGTTTGTGGTGATTCAAAGCTGATCAGATGCAAAATGCCTCCCGTGCTTGTCCTCCCGCATCCCTCATTTCCAAGGTAGGCACTTCTGGTTCTCCCTTGTTGTTTTCTGGTTATATTTTTTGGGTTTTCTTTCCTTGTTTTTCTTTTTGTCTCTGTTTCCCATTCTGTTCATTGTCACCTCCCGTTGGTGGGATAGCTCTGCAAGAAGGTTTTCTACCTTCCTCACATTGAGTTCCTTCCTGTAAATAGTGTACATTCTTGTAGGTTCTATAAATTGTCGTAACTTCTCTGTAAATTGTAGATAGTCCTTAGGGTGGGGTGGTTCCTGTAAATTCTATCATTCTCTAGCTTCCCCTATAAGTTTGGTCTATAAATTAGTCTGTATATTTTTATGAAGACCCTCCCTTTGGTGAGCTCGCCACACTCCCCATGATTGAACCCAATTTTTGAGCTCACCCGCATGGTGTCCGCCTAGTTTGAACTCGACACCTTGCATGTTTGAGCTATGGTGGTTTTCTCTTTCATCTATCACTTCATCATTAATGGCAGTATTTAATTCCCCACATGAAAGCATTCAAAACCAGCCCAAGTGGCATTCATTCCCTTACGTGTTTAGAAATTTATCTCCCTCAATGCCATTATTCCCTTTACTACATGACCACGTGATGCCCCATGTCAGCCTAGTATGACTAATTATCGTTTATGTCAATAACGGTCAGTTTTTCAGACTCTGGGTCCTAAGTTCTTCTTTGACCCTCACTTCATTAATCGCATGAGCTAGAATCCCCAAAACCCTTGGGTGTTGACCAAATTCCCAAGCAAGTAATTTTGTTCATTATATTTTTGGGGTATGATGTAAACTAACACCTCTTTTAGGACAGATACAAGGCAATGATGAAATCTCTGGGATTGGGAATTCTATTATATTATCTACACTAAAAGTTGTCTGGTCTTGCAGGAATTTTCTTATCAATCATGTCTGAAGCATCAGCATATTCTCCACTCGGGAGCCCAGAACTCCCTACTACTACTTCAACAAGGGCAGCCATCAAGACAAAGGTCGAGATGGCCTTAGAGAAGCTCCCACTAACAATGAAATATCTAAAGGGAGAAGCTATTCTGGGATCTAAGGTAGATTCCAAGCTACAATTGATCACTGACACAAGTGTCAGAGCATGGGATGAA
Organism: Thuja plicata; assembly: GCA_018584345.1. Classification (NCBI taxonomy): domain Eukaryota; kingdom Viridiplantae; phylum Streptophyta; class Pinopsida; order Cupressales; family Cupressaceae; genus Thuja; species Thuja plicata. The sequence goes on from MU227908.1 coordinate 804,614, forward strand.
ATGCAGGCCTTGGTAAAAATAATGTTCATTCAGTACAAGCTCAGAGATATGATGACACTTAACATGGCCACCTCCAGAATCCTCAAGGCTGCCTACTTCCCCTACTCAGTGTAGGTTCTGGAGCTCATTCTCACACTGGCAGAACATTACAACACAGTCATACGGGCTATCATGCTTGTTGCTCCTCTTCCATCGGGCTACCTAATGCACTTGGTGTCTCTAGACACCGCAACATTTTCTTTGGGGTTAGGGATCCCCCAGTTTTCCAATGCTACTATTATTACCTAGGCCCTAGAATTAAATGAATTTGAGAAGCTCCCACACATGGCCCGACAATACCTCAACTCCAACTGGATTAAGACCCCAAGAAAATATTATAAAAATATGAAGTTGGAGATCCCCCGAAAAGAGTTTAAAGGAAGTATACAAATGGCGATCATCACATTTTGCTGGGTCTTTGGAGAGCCACATGCCTAGGAGTTCTCAGCACGGATGTATTACCTCTTGTTAGACATCACCTCCACTGGACAAACTTTCGATTGGGAAACTATCATCGCCAATCATGTGGATGCCCAGCTCATTAGGGTCACCCAAAGCTCTGTATTTTAAATGACTTCATATGTCTTGTGGGCACTAGTGCAAAAACAACCCATAACCAGTGGATTAATCACTGTCAGCATGCTTGAGACTGGAAAGGGCCATAATTCTCCATGGGACTATTTCCCATAGATACAATGGGAAGCCAATTTCCCAAGGTTTTATAGAGTAAATGATTCCATCATTTACTACAACATTCTTACACCCACTCAAGATGCCAGATAATGTCTTTCAAAAGATTCAATGACTTTGGTCAGCACTTATGGCCACTACTACATCCAATTTCAACAACACTCCTACATTCAGATGACTAGCTTCTCTGAGAAACCCTACCTATTCTCCAAGCTTTGTGGGGATAGGATCATTCTTTTGGAATTTTTTAGGAAGATACTAGAGCTTCATGCATTCATTGCATTGAATAAGGTCATCAACATTCTATTCCCAATCACCTACGGGAACTACACTTGTAGCCTTGCAGTGGCAAAGAGGCCGATGGCAAATTAAAATGTCTGGGGCTGGCAGAATTTTACTTGGAGCGGAAGAATTTTGATTCACTAGATAAGATAGCATCAACACTGTCCCAAGTAGCAAACCCTCACAAGCCTCACATGGAGGATTTCTGGGAATACTTCCAAGATAATTTTGAGGTTCGAAACTAGAATTTTGTCAAGATGACACAGGGTATGATGAAGCATCTCAAGCTTCAAAAATTTCCTAAGGACTTTTTAGATATTGGGTCTACAGAGGATCCATAATACAAGGCTCAGGGAGTAGACAAAATGGCTCTCCCTCTGGTGGACTGGGACACCCTGAAAGGCCCAACAATTGAGGACATCACCTACGATGTGATTGAATGCATTCATGCATATTTTTAGAAGGTATGTCTGAAGATTACTCAAAGAGTTGGCCCATTTTTGCAGGGATCCACTTCTAGGGTTGGAACCTCCACACAAGGCAAGAATAGAGGGAAAAGAAAAGTTGTAGAACAAGTGCACCTTCATCTGGAAGCATCCGACCAGATGAAGGAAGAAATAAACTCTCAACTTGGCATCTCAGTTACTTTGGTATAGCCTTCCCTCCCTGATGGTTCCCCTTCTCTTGCAGAACTTATGGTCTGGGTAACAGGGGCACGCGGGGAAGATGAATATGTGGCCATTTTAGATGTTGGACCTACATTGTTGGCAAGGTGATCCCTATAGTACTACAGATAGATCTAGTTTGGACACCTTCGCCACCTCTGGAGGATAAGCCAATGGAGGAGAATATCTTGGTAGATGATGCCAAAGAAGAAGAGTATCTATAGCAGCAAGAGGAGGGGGAGAACTCCAAAGATATGAGTGTTGATAACACTAGTGCTACTAAGGACAAGACCACCAAGTTGGAGGATATTGATGCTACAAAGTTGGTTAGTGCAGGTGGCCCTGAGAATATAGAAAAAGAGTCTGATATGACTAAAAATGTCAGAGGTGGGTACCAAAATCCTGGAGGAGACTGCAACGATCAAGCCCTAACAGCAAGGCCACCCTTGCCACCACAATGGTTAGTGGAATCAAAGTAAAGGAAGGCCCCAGTGGTGGAAAAATCCCATCTCTCCCTGGCTGAGATGATGGCACAAATTCAAAACATCCTAGAGCCAAAGAAGGCCCAGACCCTCCACTCTATTCAGACTGGTCCAGGTGGAGATACAATCGAGGTTATTGCGACACCTGCCCTAGACAAAGAGGAAGCAGTGGTAAGTGATATAGAATACACTATCACAGACATACCTTTGGGGAAGAGGGATAAGCAGGGTGAATTGGACCTGCTCAAAGAATCTAGCTGAGAAATTGAGGCCTAGTATGAAAAAAAAGTGCAAATGTTGAAGGAGGAAAAGGAAAAGAATGAAAATCCCCTCAGGATTCTCACAGAACTTACACATCCATTAGCCAAGATCCATTCGGAAGCCTCCACCTCTAGAAAACCACTCCCACAGGGTGACTTGGATGCTCTAAGGGTCATAAAGAAGAAGGAACAGGTTGTAGATAGGTGGACTATGGAGTAGATCAAGGTCGTAAGGCAATTCTTAGAGGTGACACTCCCAGACCTTTATCAGGTCAATAACCTTGTGGGCCAGGTAAGCGGCACCGTCGTCCTATGGGAAAACCATATAGAGAAGTATGAGGAGTGGAGGACTAGATTAGAAGACGTAATTAACTTTGGGGAAGAAGTCATCACAGAAATAGGAATTTTGGGAGAAGATCCCTTCGGATTCCTTTGGACCCAATGCTCCAAACTTGGCCTCAAAAATTGAGGTAAGAAAGAAACTAGTAACGACCCTAAAAGATAAGATCATGGTGGTATAGTATCCTTTGGATCTGTATAAAGCATTTGTTGGAAGGGTTTCACAAGTTGATCCCTTCACCATTGGGACTTGTGCCCTAGAGGATTATGTCCTCATTAAATTTGATGAGCTAATGGAGTCCTGGTATCAGTCCACCGGAGACTTCGACGGAGGAAAAATGTCAAGAATATCCAAGATGATGCTCCAGGAAAATGATTCAGTGAAGATAGCCAAAGAGTTCCAGGATGGGGCCAGAGATATTGAAGAAAGATTCAGAATCATCACCGACCAGTTGGATAATGTCAAGGACATAGATGAGGATGGTATTGGCCAAATTTTGGAGGCCTTCAAGAAAAACAAGGAGCAGTAAAGTTCTTCAAACTCTATATATTTTCACCAACAGAGTGCATTTTTGAACATTCATTATTCTTTGATCATAAGCTCTTGGACTCCAGAATTCTGGGTCCAAATATTTATATTCTTTCATAGTGATTCGCATCCAGGTTCCCCAAAGCCGACTGATCATTGTTAAAGCTATTAATAAGGGTTCAGCAGGTAGGTGATCCTGATAAGGCATGTCAGAATGAGAGATTTCTCTGATAGGTGATTCTCCCGAGGTGTCACTCCTACATTACCTACCTGGTGTATTGAAGATAGTGAGCCACATTTTTCATTAATGAGGCATGTTTCCTTGGATACCAGGAAGATCGGATTTCTTCTATAAATACCTTGGCACTCTTTTCTATGTCAATTCTTCCAACTTGTCTTCTTGTCTTCTTCCTCTGTCTTGTCAGACCTCTGCTCATTTCAAGATGATTGTAAGTGGTGCAAGTAGTACCAACCACTAGATAATGTATTTTATATTTTGAATGTATAGTTAGATTAGGTTAGTTTTAGGGAAAAACTATATGTATAAATAAGAAGTCCAACCTCATAACAAGGGTCGGCAAAATTGATGATTTTGTAGTCCAACAAATAATAGAAAATAGCTTTTCATTTTCATTTGTTTCAGGATCTCAATGCTCCATAGTTCTTAGTATTTAGATGCTCCCTTGGAGCCATGGATGTACACACCAGTGATGCTAGAACACTTTGTTAATGAAGAAGGAAGAACAGTTTATGGCAGTGATTTTTGTTGATGTTATAACCTCCAAGTTAACAATATCTTTTTGTGTTGTATGTTTCTAATGTCCTTTTCTCTAATGTTTTGTTTAGATTAATGATCTCATTTCCCCTTACTATTGAATATGTATGAATCGTTGGTTTTGTATGTATTTAGTATTTAGTGTAGTTCTGATGTTGGAAATATGTTGCATAACTATAAATAGAAGTAATAGACTCTAACCTTGGCCTATCTTTTGCTTTTTATTTGGTAAACATAACATGCTTTTAGGAAACCCTATCCTCGTTACCAAAATCCCCAAAGAAGATGAGTAAAACCAACTATCCCCCCAAACAAACAATCACTTGTCTGACTTAGCTTCCCCGCGCCGTTGAGACCCGACACTCAGGTGCTTGAAGGACCGAAGGATTTATTCTTTGGAAAGCCTTTACAGGTGAAGTTGGCCGTCACCCTGGTACCCGATGATAACTTATCTCTATTGATAGGACCGGTCACAAAGTCCTATCAACACTTCCTTCGATACCCCTCAAGATGTATGTCCAGTTAATGAATTCTAAGAAAGAAATCTTTAAACCTATGTCAAAAGATGCTCTCTCCAAGTACAAATGTCCTTTTCACTATAGTAATACATATTTACTTTTTTATTATGTGCATTTCAAGATGTATGTTAGGAAAATATCTTCTTTAGGAATTATATCTCACTCTCGTGCAGTATTACAATTTCTTTGTAATTCTCATACGGGGAATACCCCTCATTCTTCTATAATATAAATCTTTCCCCCTCTTGTCTCTTCACTAGGGGGAAAGAGGTATTTCTCCCATTTTTATAGGATCCATTATGCTCTTAGCATGTATTTTTTTTTGAGCTTAATTGGTTATTCTTTCTATCTTTGATTCCTATTGTTTTGTATTATGATATGGTACATCCTTCCTTTGTACATAAGCATCCATAGCTCTTTTCTAGTATTCATGATATCTTTTCTAAAACATTTTGCAAATATATCTCTTTGTTAAAACATATCTTGATCTGATTAGTATATCCCTTGATTTCATCCCTAGGGGGAAAGGTTTTCCTTCTTTCTCTCTTTCTAAGGATCTACTTTCCTTAGCTTAGTGACATTTTTTTATTCTGCAACATTATTTCCTTATAAAGACTTATGTTTTTTCTATGGATACCCTTTTATATGAGAGGTGATTGTCCTAGGTCATCACCTCTTCTTTATTTTGCAAATTATGTTCTTTATAAACTCTTTCCCTTGCTTTGGGTTAGATTTTTCTTCCTTCATTTCAACATTCCTCTTCCTCTTGATCGTAGGGGGCTTGACGATTGAATATTTGATCCCTCTTTGTTTTTTTTGTTTTTTTTGAAAGATAATATTTTATCCAAAGAACTCCTCTTTGGTGGGGGTCTTGTCTATAGGATCTCTTCCTCTTTGAGGATCCTTTTTCCATTAGTGACATATCCTTTTCACTATTATATATGCTCTTAGATGTAAGTGTCAATAATCTTTGCTAAGAATATAGTGTACATTCTTGCTAACAGGATATCTCCTTACTTTGTGAAGTAGGTATCCTCCTTCTCTTCCTTATCCTATTTATTAGGTAGCCATGATAAGGAGGGGGGCATATATGGGGTCTCCCTTATACTATATTTTACATTTTTACACTATGCTAAATCCTCTAAAGGTAACGCACATAAGTTGCTAAATCCTGAAGAGACACACATTTTTATTTTTACAATATGCTAAATCCTCGGAAGGTAACACACATAAGTTGATAAATCCTAAAGAGACATGCATTTTTATTTTTATCAATATGCTAAATCCTTGAAAGGTAATGCACATAAGTTGCTAAATCTTGAAGAGACACGCATCTTTATTTTTATTTTTTTGCTAAATCCTTGGAAGGTAATGCACATAAGTTGCTAAATCCTAAAGAGATACGCATTTTCAATTTCAAATATGCCAAATCCTTGGAAGGTAATGCACATAAGTTGCTAAATCCTAAAGAGACATGCATTTTATATTCCATATTGATACAAGAATGTGGATCTATGGGTATTCCAAAAGCCATCAGAAGACGCATTACAACTACAAAGCATAGTTTATGGGTGAACTATCAGGTTTGCCTACATGTTGGTCTCTCCCTCCTTGGTGATTCACGGTAAGGTGGGCATCTTACTGGGCGAGGTAATCACTCTCTCTTTCACTTTCATGCTAGTAGGATTATATCATGAAGCTATGTTATTTATAGTGTTGCTCTTGTCTTTCTTATGTAGTCATTTATGCTTTTATGATAGTTTTCCAAATATGATATTAGTATAGGAAGCATTTCTTAGAAAGGTTTCCTTTGCTAGTTGATTTGGGTTTTTTTTTCACACTACCCTCTTTTTTGTTCCCTTGTGTGTGTATGTTGATTTAGAATCCTTAGCCTGGGGGCTCATGTCCTTGACTAAGTGATGTTCTACCTTGTTGCAATCCACTGGAATCTTTCTTCTAACTTTACCGTGAGTATGTTTGATTTCCATACTCCCACTAAAGTGGGGGCTTAATGTATCATCTTAAAATGGAAGCACTTCCATGTTAATACTATTTATCCCTCCTTAGGGGTTTTTTTTGGGTCATTATCATGTTGTCCTTTGATTTCTGCCCCTTTTCCATCTTCTATGTCTGTTTAGGACCTTGATTGGGCCTCTCTAGACACTATTTTTCCCACCTAGCATATTTTCCAGGGGGATAACCCCTCAGGTCAAGGTCAAACTTGACCTTGACCTAGGTTAGGGTTACATTAACCCTTACCTAGGTCAAGGTCGACCTTGACCTTGACCTAGGTCCCTCTTTTTCCATTGGAATATGTGTCAAATGTGGGGAAAGATTCAAAAGTTTGTTTTCCCGCTTCCGGGTCAGTTATTTGGGTTTCAAAGAAATGGCTCTTTAAAGGATATTTAATATAGGTCCACTTCTAGGGGTATGAGGATAATTGGAATTTAATTCTCCTATGTTGTCCTCTCTAGAAGTTTGTATCCTAGACTTGTATATAAGGAAGCCTTCTCCTCTCATTTTTGATAACAAGATTGAGAATCATCATCTACTTGGAGACAAATACATTATCGTCTACTTTCAAGAATCCAGTGTTCTACATGTTTTCAAGATTTCAAGGTTTTCAAGTCTTCTTCTCAAGCATTCAAGTTCTCCATTAAAGATTAAGGATTCAAGCATTCATTCATTCTTCCTCTCAAGGTGGATTCCAAGCATACAATCATGGAGGTTTTGATTTACATTTATGGTTTTTAATGTTGAGACTAAGCTTTAATATTAACATACTTGTTTACATTTGGAATACAATTGCATATCTATTAAATATCATAGCTTTGTTGTTAGATCTACTTCTACTACTTGCTGGCATTCTCTGTTTCAGTTTTGATTTTAAGGTTAATTCCTAAATCGGGGTTTGACTAAGGAAAACCCCTCCCCTAAAAAACAAAGCCATTTTTATTGTAGGTACAAGTACGGAACAACAAATTATAGAGCATATTCAGATACCCTTTTTGGAAAAATTTTAGGATCCATGAATAGATTTTGTGTCGGAGCAGTGTAGGTCAAGGTCAACATTAAGGGGCACAATTGCACCCCCGTATTTAGGTCAAGGTCAACCTGGGTCAGAAAAAGAAAGTATTTCTAGGTTTTATCTGTCTCTAAGTTTCCAGGCCAGAGCCAGTTGTAGAATTTCTAGAAACTCAATACAGACACCAAAAAATAGATATATCCAAATCTGCTACATTTCAAGATAAGTGTTTCATTTCATTATAATCTCTTAGATCCATTGTTTTACTTCATAATTAAAAAATTTGCTCTCCTTCCCTTCTTTATCCATACCTGTTGATTCCTTTTTGCATTGATCATCTCTTTTCGGTTAATCAATTAGGATCTCCTTGTCCTGGATTAGGAAGTAATATATATCTACAACATTTTCCACACACCTCCACACATTATATATATATATATATGATGAAGCCAATTTAAGGCCTATCTGGTTTACAATTTCATGTGTTTTTATGCTTAGGACTTGAGAACTTCATGAGCTTTCATAAGAATTCTTCAGACTATTTATACTTATATTTTAAAACTGTTGTGTGTGTGTGTGTGTGTGTGTGTGTGTGTTCATTTTAAGTTTATGAATATACTACATATATGTTATGCGGTTATATGGAATGAAATCTTGTATCTTTTTGTCCTGCATTAAGTTGGGTGGTTTTTCATGTAGCCATGTGATAAGAACAAGCTAGTGAAGAAAACTTATTATGGATTCTATCTTGGATATGTATGCATGTTAATCTCTTACAGGAAATAGGTCAATGGGAAAAGAATAATTCAACATCAAAGGACAAAGTGGTGTCATAAAGAGAATAACTATTTTTGGGACTCATGATGATTCCACCACTCTTAGTCGATAGCGGTTTCTGTTGTAGACTGGGTCAATGCAGATCAATAGCCATTATGGAGAAAATCGAATAGTGGCACATTCTTAGATTCATGTGCAATTGAATACAACTTTTTCCTACATTTAATTATGTTGATCATGTTTCTTAAAGATTGTCATATCCCTGATGTTGGGGAATCCTACTTGCAAGGAGTTCTATTTTAAAAGTTATTGTTAAATAAGCTAGAAGTTCTGATTCCTTAGTTAGTTATTTTTTATGGGAATCCTTTTGTAATCTAGTAATAGAGAAAATACAATCTTTTTGTTACATTGTTTATTGATGTTTTATGATTGAATAAATGAGATCTTTAGTTCTTAATCTCTGAGTTTTGTTTCATTCACTCTTCCATGGGGGCCCACGCGGGAGGTGAACTTAGTTCATAATTCAGTAGGAATTAGTATTAAGTTCATCTAAAGCATTTAGGACTTTGTTTCTCCTGTAGCCATTCAGTAACAAAACTATTGGTTGTTCCTAAGGTATAAGAAAGTAGTTAGTTTACTGTCATAGCATGTTCTCAGAGCTTTAGATTAAACTATTAATTCCATTTCCCAGTTTAGTATTCCTTTCAGCATTTTTCATTGCATAAGTGGTAATGACACCTAAGATGGATTAGAGAATATACTTTTCCAATACCATTTCAATCTTACATCCATAGTCAATAATTCAAATGAGCTCAGTATGTTATTTCTAGTATGATAAGGATGTCCAATCCTTAGTTACACAGGTATTATACTGACCAGTCATTTTCTGCACCACTACCAGGGATTAAGGATTTCAGTCAAATTGTAGCTTCCCTTTTTAACTTGTTGAAAAAGGATTTTGAATTCTCCTAGAATTTTGAGCGTGAAAAGTCATTCTTGCAGCTTAAAGATGTTCTCACAACAGCTCTAGTATTGAGAGGTCCCAATTGGAGATTGTCATTCCATATTCACATAGATGCCTTTGACTATGTCATTGGGGTAGTACTTGGCCAGAAAGAAGATGCAGTAGAGCATGCCATTTATTTCATCAGTAAGAACCTATAAGGAGCATAATTTAATGACACTGTGATAGAGAAGGAATTGTTGGCAGTAATCTATGCACTGAATAAGTTCAGGCATTATATTACTAGTTATGAGATATTTGTCCATACTGACCATTCAGCTATCAAGTACCTGATGAGTAAGCCAGCCATATTTGGTAGGTTGGCTCGATGGTTGCTACTAATGCAGGAGTTTGATATTACTATTGTGGACAAGCCGATGAAAGCTAATGTAGTAGGTGACTTTCTCTCCCGCTTGCATGTTCTTGATGATCCTACAACCATTTATGACAGTTTTCTAGATGAGCGTCTTTTCCTTTTATCAGCACAAAATCCATGGTATGCTAATACTAAAAACTATCTCACCATAGGAAGGAAACTAGCTCACTTCTCTTCCAAAGAACAAAAATTGTTGGCTGAGAAAAGTTATAACTTTTCTTGGATTTTTGGATTCATGTTTTACACTGGTCCAGATTAGATTATGCGAAGATGCATCAGAGAAGATGAAACTTATGATATTCTTTAGGCATGTCATGATGAGCCATGTGGAGGCCACTTTGTAGAAAAGAGAACATCATTCAAAATTTTGACCACTAGATACTATTGTCCAACTCTCCACAAGGATGCAACTAAGTATACCAAGAAATGTTAACGATGCCAACAAATGGGAAGGCCTACTAAAACTGATGAGATGCCCTTGCAACCTCAGGTAGTTGTGACACCTTTTGAAAAATGGGGAATTTACTTTGTGGGACCAATTGAACCTTCTTCTCAAGGCAAGCCTTACATTTTGGTCCACACCAATTATGTCACCAAGTGGGCTGAGGCTAAACCTATGAAGCATCCTCGGGATAACAATGTTTCCAAATTCTTATATGAATTCATTTTTACAAGATTTGGTGTCCCTAGGGAGTTAGTGTCTAATCATGGATCTTAGTTTACTTCCAACCTCATAGCTACTTTAATGGAAGAGTATAATATTCGACATGGCAAGTCATATCCTCACCATCCACAAGCCAATGACCAGGTAGAAGTCACCAATCAGGAATTGGAGGTCATCCTTACCAAGACAGTCTCTATTCACAAGAAAGATTGGGCAGCCAAGCTTCCTGAAGCACTCTGGGATTATAGGAATACTTGGAAAACTACTATAGGATTCACCCTGTTTCAACTAGTTTATGGTAAGTTTTCTATTATGCCAGTAGAATTTGAGAATAAGACCTTACAGATAGCATTGGATTTCAATCTGGATCTTACTGAAGCTCAAAAGGAGCACATACTCAACCTAAATAGTCTTGATGAGTGGAGGAAGTCTTCTTTGTCTAACACAGATTTGGTGCAGCAACAGCAGAAGTAGTGGCATGATAAATTTATTAAGGATAAGACATTTGTAGTTGGTGACTAGTGTTGGAGATTTGCTTCTATGCAAATAATTGATTGTATGTTTGTCATTGATGACAAAATATAATATATAGCATTGTCCTATATGCAATTATCAGTACAAATATTTTGGATCTATGCATTTTTATTTCCATGGTGTATACATGTTCTAGATGCTATGTGCATTCATGCCGATTTAGATATAAAGTTTCAATTGAGTTACGTTAATCAGTTGTGGCAGTTACAATTTTTGGAGATTATCTGTGAAGAGCTGAGGTAATTATATTATTTCTTGAGTTGCACCTATCTTTGGGATATGCATGTTTGTATTCATGTTTAGGTATGATTTAATGATGATTATGCAAAGGTGCCAAACATTTTTTATCATAATCATGATGTTGGAGTTAATTTGGTGGAACCGACTTTGTGAAGTGTCACATCCATTCAGTTTGAGTTGTGTGGTCCTATCTATGATTGCGTGATTAGTTAGCCAACAAGGAAGTTGCTAAAGTATTTCCTACATCTATTGTGACCTTATCCTTGGGAAGATATATATAGCAGTTCAAATGAAATCACTAAGTGTTGAAAATGAAGTGAAAAAGAAAAAATAGAGCAGGGCAGAATGTTATACAATTGAAGATCTATGTGACGAAATAGAAGAAGACTACAATTCAGTAGAACTGATCAAGACATTAGGTCTACTTAAAATTTCATTATTATATATAGTGTATATCTATTTTCTAGAAGGTTGCACCCTTCATCATTTGAGCAGTGAGCTCTTGGATAGTGTGTCCTCACCCCTAACAGGGTTATCTGTAAAAGACTCCTAACAGGGTCCAACCTTTGACCAGATCTCTATACTTATTACATTGTAAATAAAAAATCCTAATAGGGTTGCAAGATCTTCTAACAAGGATCATTATAAACTAGTACAGTTATTTATGGAAGCTGATTCCCATCGGGGTTTTTACCTATTTTTGTTTTCCCCATGACCAAAATTGTATTGTTCAATTCTGTGATATCCTGTTGAGTTTATATTTAAAGTTACTCTATACTTAATTGAAAAATAATTGAATCTTATAAATAACTGATTCACCCCNCCCCCCCCCCCCCCCCCCCCCGCTCTTAGTTATCTCTTGGGACTATTCCTAACAATTGGTATCAGAGCCAAGTGCCTTGGAGAGAAAGCCTAACAACTTAAGGTAGATCAAATGGCGTACTTCAGGAAAGAGAGTCCAAAGTTTGATGGAGAGAACTATCTTGACTGGAAGAACAAAATGATAACACATCTTCAGTGTGTTGGATTTGAGATCTATGAGATTGCCACTCATGTAATTGATGTTCCCACCTTGAAAGACCTTGCAGAAGAAGACTCTACAATTAAACAAAAACAAGTATTCACTCAAAATGGAATTGCCAAGGAAGCCCTAATTAGTGCCCTATCCGACAGTGAATTTTCTGACATCAAGAAGGCACATAAAGCATAATCAATTCAAAAGTACTAAGAAGATATGTTTGAAGGAGACATTCAAGCAAATAATGCATGCAGAAAGACATGGAAGAAAAGATACAATAATTTAGAGATGCTACCTAAAGAGAACATCGGAGCTTACAATCAAAGGATTAATGAAGTAGTATCAGGCGTCAGGACCAATGGTCGAGAAATTTTAGAGGATGATATAATGGACAAACTGATGACCACATTGATAGCAGACTATGAGAGCAAGATAAATATCCTAGATGAGACTATGCAATTCTCAAAAGACTTCAAGAGAGAGACTTTGATTAGCAAAATATCTGCATTTGAGATATCAAGATTGAAGACAAAACCTAAAATGGAAACGACTTTCAAAGTCTCAGTCCATGGTAATAAATCTTTAAGCAGCTCTAATAATAATGAGAAGGAAGAAGTTGATACTAAACTAGAATACATCATTGCTATGATTCCTAAGAAGAAAATAAAAGGTAAAGGGAAATATGAAGGACATATACCATTCAAATGTTTTTCATGCAACAAAATTGGCCACTTTGCATCCAAGTGTCCTACAAGAGTCAAGAAGTTCAGATCAAATTACAAGCCCAAATACACTAAGGAATTATATCATGCTGAAGATGGTGTAACTGATGATGATTCAAGAGAAGATGAAATAGGATTTTTTTCCATTAAATAAATTGAGAAAATGCTTGAGGAGATGGACATTGAAGATGAAAAAGAAGCACAAGAGTTAGCATTAGTTTCCAAAGTAGACATCAAAACAGACTGGATCATAGACGATAAGTGTTCACATCACATGACAGGTAACAAAGACATATTTGTACATCTATATAAGTACAAAGGTGGCATGGTTAGATTTCAAGATAACACTCCCAAACCTATCATAGGTAGAGGATCTATCACCTTAGATGGAAAGAACAAGACAAATGATGTTCTTTATGTTGATGGTCAGCATCATAACCTACTAAGTGTTGGACAACTGCTAGATAAAGGATATTAGTTGGAATTCAAGAACAACAGTTGTATTATCAACAAAAAAGAAGGAGACGTGAGTGCATTAGGCTCAAAGACCAAAGGTAATGTCTTTCAGCTCAACTCTGAATTAATTTGTTTTGTTGCAAAAGTGGATGATAGTTGGCTATGGCATAAGAGACTTTGTCATATCAATTTTGACAACATAGTAAAGATAAGTAATGTAAAGGCAGTAAGAGACCTTCCAAGTATTGCAAGACTAGTTGATACTATATGCAAGGAATGTGTGATGGGGAAACATGTGAGGACCTCATTCAGGAGCAAACAGAACTCTACAGAGAATAAATTAGATCTTATACATACAAACCTATGTGGACCTTCTCAAACAAGATCATACTATGGAGAAAGGTATTTTATTTTGTTTTTTGATGATTTCTCAAGGATGGTGTGGGTTGCGTTCTTAAAAGACAAATCTAAAGCTTTTGAGAAGTTCAAAGTATTCAAAGCTAAGATTGAAAATGAATTTGGATTAAAGATAAAATTTCTAAGATTAGATAGAGGAGGAGAATTCACCTCTGATTAGTTTTATGATTACTACGAAGAACATGGAATAAAAAGACTATTAAGTGCACCTAGAACCCCTCAGCAGAATGGGATTGTAGAAAGAAGGAATAGGATAATACTTGACACACCATGCACTATCATGATTGAAGGAAAGGTTTCCCATACCTATTGGAGAGATGTAGTCAATACAACAGTCTATACTAACAATAGAATCCAATTAAGGCTAGGCACATACAAGACACCTTATGAACTTTGGTTTGGTAATGTACCTACTGTAAAATATTTTAAAATCTTTGGAAGCAAGTGTTACATCAAGAGAGATGATAGTATTGGAAAGTTTGATGCTAGAAGTGATGAAGGTATTTTTCTTGGTTACTCTACTAAAAGAAAAGACTATAGATGTTTTAATCTAAGATTGAAGAAGATCATTGAAAGTACTCATGTAAAGATTGATGAGAAGTTTATGATTCAAGGAAGGTACTATGAATGTGCTCCCATGATTAAAGATGAACCCAGACCTATCAATAAAGACACATTTATTGAAGAAATGTTTGACTGTATTGATGTTTCATGTAACAATATTGAACCAAGTCAAGAAGAATCACAGATTACAGATGAGAGTGTCACTCCTAAAAACTCAAAATAAACATCCAAATACCACTCTGAGAAAGACATCATTGGAGATCAGAGTGCTAAAGTCTTGACAAGATCCAGAGCAAAAGGTTCAATTGTTGATGAAGAGGTATGCTTACTTTCATAGATTGAACCCTTAAGTGTTGAAGATGCATGCAATGATTCAAATTGGCAAAGTGCTATGCAAGAAGAATTGGATCAGATAATCAAGAATGACACATGGAAACTGGTCCCTAGACCTTCTGAAAAAAATATGATTGGAACAAAGTGAATATTCAGGAATAAGATGAATGAAGAAGGCACAGTGGTAAGAAACAAAGCAAGACTGGTATGTAAAAGATATGCGCAGAGAGAAGGAATAGATTACATAGATACATTTTCCCCTGTGAGAATACTTGAAGCTATCAAGTTTTTTTTGGCCTATGCAACATTCAAAAACTTCAAGGTATATCAGATGGATGTCAAAGTAGCTTTTCTAAATGGTGACTTGAAGGAAGAAGTTTACATAGAACAACTTGAAGGATATAATCTATTATACAAA
Organism: Thuja plicata; assembly: GCA_018584345.1. Classification (NCBI taxonomy): domain Eukaryota; kingdom Viridiplantae; phylum Streptophyta; class Pinopsida; order Cupressales; family Cupressaceae; genus Thuja; species Thuja plicata. The sequence goes on from MU227908.1 coordinate 819,740, forward strand.
CTAGACATGGTACGCAGACTAAAGAAAGCACTTTATGGACTTAAACAGGCCCCAAGAGCTTGGTATGAGAGACTTGATGGTTACCTAACCAAGATTGGATTCAAAAAGGGGACATCAGATTGCAACTTATTCATGAGAGAGACACCTGATGGACTATTACTTGTTTCTATCTTTGTTGATGATAATATCTTTGGAGGTAATGACAAGCTTAGTAGAGAATTTTCCAAAGAGATGCAAAGTGAGTTTGAAATGAGCATGATTGGACCTATCAAATATTTTCTTGGATTGAATGTAAAACAAATAGACAAAGGCATATTCATAAAGCAGTCTAAGTATGTGAAGGAGATATTAAAAACTTTCAAAATTGTAGATTGTAAACTAGTAAGCACCCCCATGATAACAAGAAGCAAGATTTCTAAAGATGATGACTCCATAACAGTTGATAAGACTCTATACAATTCTATGATTGGAAAACTCATATATCTTACTCAATCTAGACCTGATATTTCTAATGTAGTTAGCATTGTTGGAATATTTACAGCTAAACCCAAACAAAACCACTTAATGGAAATAAAAAGAATATTCAGATACTTAAAGGGAACTATAGACTATGGTTTATGGTATCCTAACTTAGAGAGTGTACAAATTCATATGTATATAGATGTAGATTGAGAAATTTATGTTGATGACAGGAAGAGTATCTCAGGAGGAGCAGTATTTCTTAGAGATAGATTGGTCACTTGGACAAGTAAAAAGAAAAATTGAATTTCTCAATCAATAGCAGAAGCTGAGTATGTAGCTACAGCATTGAATTGTTCTACAATTGTTTGGATCAAACAGATGATTAAAGACTTTGGTATTCAGATTGACTATCCTATTGTTATTCACTATGATAACACTAGCACTATCAATATGTCAAAGAACCTTGTGATACACACAAAGACAAAACACATTGAGATCAAATACCACTTTCTAAGAGAAAAATTTGTAGATAGAGAAGTAAAGTTGGATTATGTGAGCACTAAAGAATAGTTAGCAAATATTTTTACAAAGAATTTATCAAAAGATACTTATGAGTATCTCAGGGAGAAGCTGGGATTAATTTTGTTTCCTAAGTCTAATTAGAATTTGTAGTAAGAACATCAATCCTTAGTGACTGGTGAATGGTTGACTACTCTACTTTTGGAGTAGTACCTATACTTAATGGTATTTGGCACCCTTTTCCATTGATGTCAAAGGGGGAGTATATAGTAAGGGGAGCATATACTCTGGGGGAGTATATAGTCATGAAAATAAAAACATAGTCAGAAGAGCTACAACAGTGTAGAGAAACCCTTGATGAGAATATTGAGAAGATTCTATAAAGAAGGAAGACACTTTGAGTTGATGATATCATATGTTGCCATCAATGTCAAAGGGGGAGATTGTTGGAGATTTGATTCTGTGCAAATAATTGATTGTATGTTTGTCATTGATGACAACATATAATATATAATGGTGTCCTATATGCAATTATCAGTACAAATATTTTTGAGCTATGTGTGTTTATTTCCATGGTGTATACATGTTATAGATTCAATGTGCATTCACGCTGATTTATATATGAAGTTTCAGTTGAGTTATGTTAATCAGTTATGGCAGTTACAGTTTCTAGAGATTATCTGTGAAGAGACGATGTAATTACATTATTTCTTGAGTTGCGCCTATCTTTGAGATATACATGTTTGTATTCATATTTAGGTATGAGTTAATGATGATTATCCAAAGGTGCCAAACATGTTTTATCACAATCATTATGTTGGATTTAATTTGGTGGAGCCGACTTTGTGAAGCATCGCGTCCATTCATTTTGAGTTGCACGGTCCTAACTTTGATTGTGTGATTAGTTAAGCTGACAAGGAAGTTTCTGAAGTGTTTCCTACATCCATTGTGACCTTATCCTTGGGAAGATATATATATATATATATATATATATATATATATATATATAATTTCAAATNATATATATATATATATATATATATATATATATATATATATATAATTTCAAATGAAATCACTAAGTGTCAAAAATGAAGTGAAAAATAAAAGACAGATCAGAGTTGAATGTTATACAATTGAAGATCTATGTGAAGAAACAAAAGAAGACTAGAATTCACTGGAACTGATCAAGATAGAAGGTCTACTTAATATTTCATTATTAGATATAGTGTATATCTATTTTCTAGAAGGTTGTAGCCTTCATCATTTGAGTAGTGAGCTCTTGGACAGTGTGTCCTCACCCCTAACAGGGTTATTTGTAAAAGACTCCTAACAGGGTCCAACCTTTAACCAGGTCTTTGTACTTAACTCCTAACAGGGTTGCAAGATCTTCTAACAAGGATCATTATAAACTAGTACAATTATTTGTGGGTGCTAATTCCCACTGGGGTTTTTACCTATTTTGGTTTTCCTTGTGACCAAAATTGTGTTGTTCAATTCTGTGATATCTTATTGAGTTTATATTTAAAGTTATTATGTACTTAATTAAAAAATAATTAAATCTTATAGATAACTGATTCACACCTCCCCCCTCTCAGTTATCTCTTGGGAATATTCCTAACAACTAGGCTCTCTTGTACAATTCCAGATACCAACACACTCCTGGTAAGTTTCAAACGCACTGGTTGGGGCCCTATGAAATTTTTTGTTGCTTTTACCAATGGTATTGTTCATTTTTCTACTGTTTATCCTATCTATTTCAAATTTTTTTTTAATGGTCAATGAATTAAGTTATACCATAAGGCTCAAAGCAAAGAGGAGTTCTTGCAACAATTTTAATTTGATAACGGTCAAGATTCTCTTGTAGCAAATGGATATGAGCACCCCACTCATATTTGTTCTTCTCTCTAGCAATATTTGCATTGCTCCATAATAATTACTTTCGTCAGGAAAGTACTTTCTCCACAATAAATTCCATCTCATTATTTCTTGTCTTTCACCCATCCATCTCATCATTCTCCACCAATGGATGACAATTTTGCATCGCCGCCAGTGCTTTATCAAGTTCATGTACACTATCCCTGATATTTAATTCATTAATTAGTTTTTTAATTAGCTATACTCTTGTCAAATGTGCAATCGTGGCACCAATTACTCACTTAAGTTGGGGGGGAATCTTATATTTTTTTTATATATCTATGTATGTATTGCGTTCTATTCTTTTTAAAATTTTAAATGATTTGCACTTTTGCACAAATGTTGCCAAATTTAGCTTTTGTGATACGACAACCTTGAGACAAGCAATTTATTTCACACAAAAATAGAAAAGGTGTCTAGTACGGACGTATGCTAAGTAATTATAAATAGTTAAATCTTGATATCCTCTAGATTTGCACTCATATTCTCATGCAGAGCCCAAAATCTTGAAACTCAAGAACTTTCGGCCTTTGAATTACCTGCAGCTTCGCACTCTTGGCATTCTCTAAAATTCCTTGTTATAGCTTTCTTGTACTCTCTGCAATTATTTTTGTGTCCTTTAATACTCTGCAAAGATGGGTGGTGGTTTGGTTTAGTGTGAACCTATGATTCATGATCTTTTGTTGAATGATCAAACTTGCATGCCACATTTTCAAGCCAAGGGTTGGATTGATCACATTCTAAAGCTCACCAGCTGGGATGGAGAAGGAGCGTTACATTTTTTAGACATAATGCATGATGGAGTGGCCATTGTCAAAGGGTTAAGGGTGTTGTTTTCATAGATAGTTGTGGCAGAGGTTATGGGATTACCGTAGGAAGGACAAGAATTCTCAAAGAGCTTCAACCTGGAAACTGCTAGAGCACAATTTACTCTGCATACAGATCCACCATTGGAGGTTGACAAGAAGCAGGGTACCAACAGGTTATCTCTACCAGGACCTTACAAGCAATGTGCAGTATATGTTATAAATTATTTCACTTTTGAGGGCCGTCAAGCATACCTACATGTTGTTCATTTCAAATTCTTAAGCTACTTACGACATGATAATTGACCCATAAATGTGCCCAATTTCTTGTTCAATATCCTGAAGAAAAGGGCTTTGCTGGTGTAAGAAGGTAAGCCTAATATCGTCTCCCACCATTGTCTAATTAAGTTAATTATTGAAAAATTCTTAAGAGAATAGTCAGACATGTCATGGGAAGATTTTTTTTTAGGGGAATTTGATAAGGAAACCCTAAGTCCTTTAAGGCGTAGAGTTTGGAGAAGGGTCTGAAATAAACATGGGGTTTTCAAGATTATTGAAGAATTAGAACCCAGGTCTTCTTTAGGAAGAAAAAATAGGTCTTAGAATCATGAGAATTCTCCTGGAGCCTCTGCATCTGCGTCAGCCTAGAATAAGGGTAAGAAGAAATTTTTTGAAGAAAAGGCTTCCTCCCCATCTGAAAAAACTAGGGCTCCTATGAGGGAAGAAAAGGATGGAGGAAAGAAAGCTACCTTTGGTTCTTGTAAACACACAAAGGAAAAAGACCCTGTAGCTCCAACCACTTCTAAGAAGCAAAAAATTGTTGATAAAAAGGAAGAAACCCCATTGAGGAGAAGTTGTAGGAGGAAGCAGAGTACGACCACAGATACATCACTTGCAAGGTTAGCTATTGACCCTAACTTTTCTGAGTGAGGGGAGCCAAAAAGAGATGAACTAGGAGACAGTCAACAGGAATTTCCTAGTGTGTTTCCTAAAGCTGAGAGAGGGTTGTCCCCTAAAGACAGAATGAATGCAGAATGTATAATAATTGGGGATGATTCTAGCTCCGATGAACAAACCTATAGGTTTCAAAGGAGCATTTCATCTTCCCATGGACTTCAAGTTGATGATGACCTCATTGATTCAAACAATGACATTATATAAGGGGAGTGTTTTTCTATAGAAGAAGACATAATGGATTCACCTCCTACAGAAGTAGGGAGGATTTTGTTTGAATACAATTTTGGTGTTAATATGAGCTTTGTAAATGAGGTGGCTGCATAGATTTCAAATCAAGGATTTGATGCACTGGCTATAGCTGCCTAGCAATGTGATAATTCTGAGTGGTCCATGATAATATGGATGAACCCCGCAAAGGATGTACATCTAGGTAATGATAATTTAGTTGATATACAAGAAGTAGGGGAAAACCCTAGTGAAGGTACTCTATTAGATGTCCCTTTCCCTGTGACACTATTTTCTATTATTTTTTGGTTCAGCAACCAATTAGTGATGGAGAGAGAAAAATGGACACAATAGAATAAGTTTTTGCACCAATCCATTGATCAAACTTATCAAGAACTTGTGGAGGAGGAAGAGGTGGAGCAACTTCAAGAGAATCTAACTAAGGTAACATCAATTATACCTAAGATAATGAGTTGTAGGTCTCCCTTCCTTTTTATGCCATATTTCTTAAGGAGTAGTTGTTAAATTATCAATTGACTATTATAATGAGAAATAAGTCTCCATTGTTAGATGAACCCCTTGAATTTTTTCAAGATTTTCATAGTTCTCCTACAATAATGAAAAATCTGTTATGTGAACTTTTCATCCACAACCTTGCAGTACCCAATAATAGGGACTGGAATCTTTTGTTGTATGTTTGGGATATCTTGTTGAGAGCACTTATGTCATGGATCCATAATTAAATAAGTGGGGAATCCCAATCCAAAGCATATAGGGAGTTAGAGGAATAAATTCCTCTCTACCTAAGGCCAGAATCCAAGAACCCCAAGACTTATCACTATGATTGGATGAAAGTAGCTCAATCAAAAGCAGGAATTAAAATCATTGATCCTCTCAGAAAAGCAGCTTTCGGTGAGTATAATCGGATGGCTGAAACTGAGTTGCCTGAAGCAACAAAATAAATTCAATGGCACTAAATCAGCATGACTGGGGAATTGAGAAAAAAGTAGTTGTATTGACCCCTTAATTTCACAATGGAAAATAGGCGATCTGCCTGGTATGTTACGTTGGGCAGGGTAAGGCAGAGTTACTAGGTTCCACTTACATTTCAACCACCGTTGCTTATTTCCCCTCTATTGGTCAATTTAGAAAATTTTGAAGACTATGATATGGCTGGAGAAGTGAGAAGGTGGGAGTCACATAGGAACACTAAAGGATTCTACTGGAGCTTGGAAGGGGGAGGTATTGGTCAGAGTACAACTGCAGATCATAGAATGGCAGCAAGGGTAAAGAGCTAGATATTTTCTAGATGACCAACAAAAGGCAAAAATGGAGGGAAATGATGAGGCCAATTTAAGGCCTATCTAGTTTATAATTTCATGTGTTTTTATGCTTAGGACTTGAGAACTTCATGAGCTTTCATAAGACTTATTCAGACTATTTATACTTATATTTCAAAACTGCTATATATATATGTGTGTGTGCATTTTAAGTTTATGAATATGCTATCTATATGTTACATGGTTATATGGAATGAAATCTTGTATCTTTTCATCCTGCATTAAGTTGGGTGGTTTTTCTTGTAGCCATGTGATAAGAGAAAGCTAGTGAAGAAAACTTATTATAGATTCTATATTTGATATGTATGCACGCTAATCTCTTGCAGGAACAACGGGTCAACGGGCAAAGAAGAATTCAACATCGAAGGATGAAGTGGTGCCATAAAGAGAATAACTATTTTTGGGACTCATGATGATCCCACCACTCTTGATCGATATCAGTTTCTATTGCAAACTGGGTCAATGTGGATTAATAACCATTACAGAGTAAATCCAGCAGTGACGCATTCCTGGATTCATGTGCAATTGAATACAGCTTGTTCCTGCATTTAATGATGTTGATCGTGTATCTTAAAGATTTTCATATCCCTCATGTTGGGGAATCCTAGTTGCAAGGAGTTCTATTTTAAAAGTTATTATTAAATAAGTTGGAATTTTTGATTCCTTAGTTTTTACGAGAATCCTTTTTTAATCTAGTCATAGAGAAAATACAATCTTGTTGCTACATTTTGTATCTATGTTTTATGATTGAATAAATGAGATCTTCAATTCTTAATATTTGAGTTTTGTTTCATTCACTCTTCTATGGGGGCCCACATGAGAGGTGAACTTAGTTCATAGTTCAGTAGGAATTAGTCTTAAGTTCATTTGAAGAATTTAGGAATTTCTTTCTCCTATAGCCATTCAGTAACAAAACTGTTGGTTATCCCTGCAACATAAGAAAGTATTTAGTTTACTGTCATAGCATGTTATCAAAGCTTTAGATTAAACTATTAATTTCATTTCCTAGTCTAGTATTCCTTTCAGCATTTTTCATCGCATAAGTGGTAATGACACCTAAGATGGATTAGAGCATATACTTTGTCGATACCATTTCAAGCTTATGTCCCTAGTTGATAATTCAAATGAGTTCAGTATGTTATTTCTAGTATGATAAGGATGTCCAATCCTTAGTTACATAGGTATTATACTGACTAGTCAATATCTTACACCGACGATATCTCTTTTGGAAAAAAAATGCCTTCCTTTGCTCAAGATACAAGCAAAAAAATGAAGACAACTCTAAAACAAGAAGAACCAATAAAACATCTACTAAATCTGGCAAAGCCCCACTAAATCTAGTGATGTCACTAAACTTGGTGAAATAGCTGAAAATTTGCCAAAAGTTGGCAGATCTAACGAAGCGATGATAGAGCGCTCATGAGGCAAAGGCTGCTGAGGTGGTGGTTCCAAAAAATTTATTTTTTAAAAATATTAAATTTTTTTTGGGTGGGCCATGCAACCAAGCCCGCAGCTCGGCCAGGTGGGCCCCACCAAAAAAACCATTTTTGTTTTGACATGCAAAAAAACCTTTTTCTCTCTCTCTCTCTGCCAGCCATTTAGGAGGGAAAACCAAGGAGTTGTCGGAACCAAGGAAATTTTTTCCTTGAAAAGCGTACCAAGCCCATGCATGCCAAAAAAAGGGCCCATATTTTAATTGTGTCCAAATTGGATGTGTCATATATTAAATTTGTGGTTTTGGGGCATTTCAAACGCAATTGTGATGTCATTTTGTGCCCAAAGTTCTCCAAAAAATAACTCCCCCCAGATTCACACAAATCTGAGACCAAAAACCTCTCAAAACCATGGATCTTAAGAACAAGGCCAAATATTTCATGAAGATAACATGGGCATGAAAGGGTGGAGCTATGATACCATGTTTAATTTGATGAAGAGATCAACCCCACAACTCAAAAGAATCACCTGCATGCAAACACCTGTTACAGAAAGAGAGAAGCAAAAACTATGGAGGCTAGAAACAACAGATCCATGGAAGAGCAAAACATCATGTGCAAACAATGGAGAGAAAACCCTCAATGCAATAGAATCCTCAATTGATCCAATAAGTTTATACAAGATAATTAAATGATTACAAAATACAAAGAGATCAAACCTTATAAAGGTGATCAAAACCGTAAAAAGGGGAAATCTAGGTTGCATGATAATAATTAAAAAAAAAATTAATTATTATATCCCTAAAGTTTAACTTAAGTGAAATAGAGATAATAAGAAACTTAATAATTAAATCATAATGATTTAATTAATAAGGTGAATAACTTATTACTCTAACATGGATATGATAAAATAATAGAATGATAAAAACACACAAAGTGGAAATGCTCCAACTACTCCTATGCAATTCCCTAAGTAAGCTTAAGTAAAGTGTAATTAGTACCTAGGTGAGAAATAACCAAGGTAAAATTTCTGAATTACACCAACACGTCCCCTTAAATGCAACTTAGGGAAAATTCACAAAAGATGATAATGCAAGATGGGTCTAAGCTACTAGGCCATGTTAGGCAACCCATCTACAAATGCAATGCAATCTCTCACAGACTAAGAATGGGAGAAAGCCATGTGGGAGAAAAATCCCCTCCAAAAGAGAGATGAAAACATACAATTCTCCCAATAATGAATGAGAGAGAAGAAGAGAAACCATGGAGCTCCCCCTCTCAATGTCAAATATCCAACAAAGATGGTCCAAGGTAATGTCTGATGCTCCTCCATAGGAAGAAAATAGAGCTAATGCTACCCTAATAATCTCAAAGTGTGAAAAAACTAGTTACCGATATCAATGAAGAACTGATGATGAAGCACCCACTGCAATATGATAGAGATCGGGCATTGGGACACTTTCTTGAGCATCAATTGAATACTCACATATGAAACATTGGTACATTATAAGTCTCCTTTGGAGCCATACAACACCAATGAAAAATTGGTACATTCTAAGTATCCAATGGAACCATGTACCAATTATCACAAGATAATTCCTAATCTACTAAGTACAAAAGGATTACATCAAATTTTTCATAAATGACAAAGGAAAAAGAAGGATGCCACTTTTTATTAGTGCATGTACAACATACCTGATGGAAGAGAATACAACACGATAAGAAAAAGATACAAAGCTAAAAACTGATAATGATGCCACCAATAATGTGTTGCAAATGTTCACTAATGATGCCTTATGATTGGACTAATGTTATAAGAATATAGGAGTAGTTTTGACCCCCATGACTGTTGGTTGGAAGATAGATCACTACAACAGGTATTCAATGGACAAAATAATCTTTCCTGAATTCACTTATTTATTTGAAATTTGTTTTTAAAAAATTATGAAGTTAAAAGGAAAATTTAGTCGTATAAACAATTTAGTCGTATAAATTTAGGCTAGATAAACAATCGCCACATTTAGGCTTTAATAGACTTAAATCATTATGCAAAAGACCAAACCAAGGCGTATGCATTACAATTGTAAAATTAAGCTAAATTATGGAGGACAAATTTTTTTTATCATAGCCACTATAAGTTGATAGCACCACTATAAAATACTAAAACAACTATGCACTTCAAATAAATTTGTCCTTAAAATGAGTCTGTATCAACTTGAATGAAGCCTTGGAAGTTGCAAAATTGGGATTGTATATTTTTCTAAACAAAATCAGGTATAAAGATTAGAAACCACCAACTTGAATGTGTAGATCCTAAAATTCTAACCCAAATCAAAAAAAATTCTCAAAGAAGGATTTTGAAGGACTGAGATATTGTTGTTTGAAAATCGTGTGTAATTGTGATGCTTGAATCACTACTACACCCCCACAATTCAAATTTCTATAGATTTTGCCTTCAGTATCCAATTTGGAAGAAAAAAATGTTGATCTTGGAGTTTGTGGACCTCCTCAATATGATTCCAACCTCTAATTTGCACTAGAAAGCTCCTTTTTTCCCCGCAATAGGAAGTCACAAAGAGGACCCCCCAAATCCACAGAAATATGCACTCAAATCTTTCAAAAGACTATCCAATAGCACTGTATGAGCATTAATACCATGTAATAATTGTCTATGAAGGTACCCACCCAAGATCTAGAGGCAATGGAAAGAACAATAACAAGAGAGAAATAATATGACAAGAATAAATTGAATTCCCATCAATAATGCAATAGAATCAACACAATGAATTGGATGAATCAACTGGAAACAAATTGAACTGAATGGATATTACATAAGAGACCCCTTTATTACATAGCCAAAGTGAGTAAAAATGAGTTAATGAGACAACATGATAAGCATTTTTGTATCATTACATAATAATCAAGAGAAAACTTATCACCCACCCAAGGTGGAAACACATGTCCACAAGAGGTGGATCATTCTCCAATGTGTAATTAAAATTGTGCAAAAAAGGTGTAGAGTGATAAAGTGATAATACCACACAAGGTGGATCACCCACCTAAGGTGGGAAATTCCATCCACTATAAGTGGATATGATAAAATGATAGCATGATAAATCCACATAAAATCGAAATGCTCCAACCACTCCTATGCAATTCCCTAAGTAAGCTTAAGTAAAGTGTAATCCATCATCTCCATATTTCATCACTATAATCCCCCATAACCAACCCAATATTAATATTGTTAAATAATTCAATCTTGATGAAGATTGGGGATTTTTTTCTACATTATTTAATAAAAGGTTGACATAGCACATCTTTCTACAATAAATCCTCTATCCACATTGTTACCTGTATTGTCATCCCTTACAGCCTTTTACTCCAACATCTGGAATGAAAATTGTAAAAAAGGGGCTTATCTTCCTCTTTAACCTAGTATTTGGAGATCACATAGTTCCTTACCATCCACTATCATTAATCCTTTAATCCATACATATAATTCATTAATACCCTTATCTTAAATCAATCTATTTCACATCCTTATTTTAATACTTTGTGATCCTTTATAGAAAATTATATTCTATAGACAATAATGCCATCCAATAGTAAATAAAAATCATAATTTAACTACAATATAGTACAATTATCCTTATCCACACATCTTGCTAAGAAATCTATCCAATCATCCTAAAAGCATCAGATGATTTTATTCCTGACTTTGTTACAAAATAAAAATCAAATTAACCCAATCAATAATTATCATCAGGATAACCATTACCATAATTTCCTATTCTTCTCAAGATATATCATTCCCTCATCAACAACACAATTATTATGTTGTTCTTGAGATATAATGTTCTCACATCAATAATGCTATCATCATCATTACTCATTAATCAATTTTAAGCTTGAATAGAGACTGTTAGTATGTACAAGAATTAAGAGGGGGAGGGGGTGAATTAGTGCAGACAAGTATATTAACAATTCACCATTGATCTAACGATACTAACCAGTAGCTTCTAATCAGTGATACATGCAACTGATAATATCAAGTAGAAGTAAGAAATAGTAAATCATCCACAAAACCATCACTCATAACACAAATATTTTCATGTGGAAACTCTTGTAAGAGGGAAAAAACCATGGTGAGGATGACACTCACAAATTACCTCACTGCAATAGAAGTGTTTTCCCTATTAGGAGCTATAATACCTTGTCAAGGGATCACCCTATTAAAAGTGACTATTGAGTTTTTAGAAGTACCAAAATAATTGTTAGAGTCCACCTTGCAAGAGGATTTCAAACCTTCAATTAATAAGTTACCTTATTAAAGGATTTACATTAAAGATCTATTAGGATCTACCCTGTTAAAGGATTTATCCTGTTGTAACTGTTACGGAACAACATAAGTACTGATCTATAAAAATGACACTACTTGACAATCAAATCCTTTATGATCCTATTCTTTCTGATGATGTACTAATCACTAATTCTCAAATCTCTGATCACTGCACTTCAAAAGATGATTGCAATTCTAAATCACATGATTTAGATCTCCTTATATATTGTGTTCTTAAGTGGCTTTTGATTTAAAACCTTCCATCATATTCGGCCCAAAGTATTGACCAACCTTCTCTAAATCAACATCAATCATACCTAATCATATCAAATGTAATACCCATGATTATAACCAATAACTGACCCTAGATTCACCGCCTTAATTTATTTTTCATCAAGCTCTTATTGGTGACCCAATACGTACACTATCTTCCACATCACAAAACATAATTCTATCAACACATTGAATAAGATTTCATGGTCAGAACTATGGATTCCTCATATCATATGAACGTCTCCACTATGATTGCAACATCAACTTTGCACAACATCTCAATCAATATCCATTTTAATGACTAGAATTGTTCATCGTGAACTCTTCATATATACCAATCATGCATAATTCTTATCGGTCACTCCAATCACATCAACTAATCATGTTTCCATCAATGACAATCTATTATGTATCTTTCTATGACCGATCTCTAGAACTCCTCCAAAGACTACCATAATGCCAAAAATCTATCCCTTTGACATTGACAACAAAAAATCTGTATAAACTATGAAACTCTCACACTCAAACTCACTCAACATAGACTCCCCCTTACTCTATTCATACTCTCTCTTGATCATCTCTAATTATGCATATACTTCTCCCCATTTTTGTCAAAAATGACAAAGGATCATAAGTACATACCAATTTTACATTATGTCAAAGACATCCTTGAAGTTGTCTTTGCAGTCTCCAATGATCTCTCCCAAGACTCTTGTAAGCACTCCATAGAAAGAATATTCCCATGCATTACTGATGCTAACCCTTCCATATCATTAAAATTAATCACCTCAGGTGAACTAAGTGTGGTTTCTACTTTTTTTACATTTTGTTTCATAAGATCTATGGTGGTGCAGCTAAATAAGTCTACAACTCCATGAGTGTGATAATTCTTTTGTCCTCCTCCACTTATAATTGCCTCTCCTTTTGTGTAATCATTTTAAGTTTAGCACTATATGTTGAAGCTAAAATTGATAAGGGATTAAATGTGTCAACTAAAGCATTAAGCTCCTATTGAGCTTCCTCTCTCTTCTTCTCTAGATCTTCTTTAAAAAATGTAAACTTGTCTATCTTTACAAGTAATTATCCCACCTCCAATATGATTTCCTTTACTTTGTTTACTATAATTACAAGTGACCCTTTCTCTTCTGAGGAGTGAGGGTAAGAAGAGGATGAATAACTATATGGAGTAATTTCACCCAATTAGTTGAGTTTAAGATATCTAGATAGCAGTTGTAGTGAAAAAAGTTGAGTCTAATTCAAAATATTTAAATGATACATGTGTAGTCATGTGAGAGGTTAGGGTAAGAGGAGGATGAATAAATATATGGATTAAGTTCCCCCAATCAGCTGATTTTTTGATATCTATCAATATTAGATTGTCTATTTGACAGAAGCTCACTTGAATATCTCTTTCAAATCAAATTCTATATTTTTATTGAAAAAAAATTCCATGCTTGAATATTCAAACTGAATTGGTATCTGGTTTATTAATCTTGGGGGAATTTCTGTAATCTGGTTGGATGAAAATAGGTCACTCAAGAAACTTGGTTGTCTTCTCAATGATAGGATTACACATGGTTCTTATTTTTCCCTAAACCTTGGGACTAAGTAGATATCACTTAAGACCTAAGCTTCAATTGTGTCAGTTTTTACTTAGAGGATGTGAACTTATTTGTGAAATCTAAAGTAGCATTTCCAATTTAGCTCACTAATTTGAGAGTCACATCATACTAGAGATTCTGCTGATGCTGATATGCAATAATTTGATTCAAAGCTAAAGGAATTGACTTGATAAACCAGTAAGAAAGATAAAGGAACTGGATTTACCTGATAAACCAATAAGAAAGCCAATGAAATCTAGCCAACACAATTCAACTTCCTTAAAAAAATGGATTTAATTAAAAAAATTTCCAGCTTCCTTTCTAATCAGCGATTTAGTAAACACTCACACCATTCATGCATTAGTACACCCACAATCTTAGTAATGTAGGTGTACACACCATCAAAATTTGAGTACTATAGTGGGGTCCAATCATCACTACCTATTCTAGTATTGGAGCATGGGCAATGAGGCTTGAGCATCATCAAAAAAGTCATTTTGGCTAACCATTGTTGGTTCCCAAAATAGCAAACTGGAATTATGCTTGCTCTGGCCAATGAATAGGTTTAATTCCTTGGGAACTTAAACCTCTGCAATTTAGGCTTTGATCGCCAAGGTTGGTAGGCCTAATTATAATACGCTTTCTCAGATGACTGAATGAATTTTGTAAACAAAATAATGTAGTGAATTGCTTTGATACAAAAATCTAATAAATCTTAACTAAATTTATAATAAAGACCTGTGTCTATTCCTTATCCTCAATGTTATTACTATGTGTGATTCCTTTAATTGATGATCAATGCCAAAATTCCTCAAGTTCAATCCATTAACGACAATGTGACACTTTGAATTAAAACGTATAAATTTGGAGACAAATTTAAAATAAATCTATCACTTCAAGAAAATGATTAATTAACAACAACAAACTAAAAAGGAACACAACTATTCAAATGGAAATTTAATCCTCAGAGGACAGACCAATTGAATCCTGCAGTATTCAAAAAGCATGCTTAGCCATACACAATGAGAAACCAATTGAATATAATTCTACAATTCCTATTTGATCTTGTGCTATAATAAATCAAATATCTTAAAGGAAGTAAAGATACTTTATCCAAAGAAAAAATTCAAATTAACACAGAGGAACAGATATCACCGATGAATTTTGAACAAATATTTTGTATTAAGCTTGAAAAATCACTCGATCCACATGTATTGATCCATAGTATCCTATAAGGTTTTGGAATAAAAGCATGAACTGGTTAAAATATTTCAATGTTGATAATGATGATCCTCTGTTTGTTTTTCAAATGACTCGCATATTTATAAACCCTGAAACATTTCTCGTGAAAAGACATACCTTTTCACTCTACCTAATCTCATAACCTAATCCCAAAAACCACCCCCTAACTACTACAATCTTCACATTTGTTTGTGCAAAATCAATCTTCAACAACCTGTGTATCCTGCTCATTAAAATCATTGGCCAAATGTTTTCCCTTTTCTAAAAATAACCTTTGCATAATTTACTGCACATAAACACTTAATATTAGATAGTCAAAATAAAAATTTATTACATTCATACCATATAAGGTTCTCATAATTATTATTATTTATTTGATAATTAATAATTAATAACTTGATAAAATTATAATATAACTCAAGTACGTACATTTGATAAATAATGTGAAAATGAAATAATAATTATAACCCACCCATTTTAATTATCAAAAACATAAGAAGTCACATTAATTATTAAATCATAATAAAGTTCATAAAAAATGACCTCATGTTTATAATGTTGTTCTAATTTTCAAAATAAATTATAATGCACTCATATGTATTTTCAAGATATATCCACAATTTTAACGAAATGTAACATAGAAATGTTAAAACATTAGGGTGAAAGATTTTACAATTTATCCCCAAAACGGAACATTTTACCCCATATTCACAATAACACTTTAATAATTTTTAACATAGGGTAAGTGCCAATCAACCCTAAAATTAATGATACCTATAATGTAAAACCATATAAAATTAATTAAGGGTTTTAGAAATAAAGTATTATTAAAGCACAAACCCTAAACAAGAAAGTGAGAAAATACTTAATATATAATTAAAAAATAAAATACTTAAGCCTTTTCATCTTATTAGATAAATACATTAACGTTAAAAATATAATCAAGGTAAAAATACCAAATTACACATATGGATATGAAAACTAGAAATCAATATCAAAATATATCAAAACCATAAACAAAATCAAATTATACCTTTACTTTATCATATATTTTACATTTAGGGTTCTAGGAGTAAAACACAAATTAAGATTAAAATATGAATTTGTGATCACAAAATATAACATTTCTATCTCGTAAAAAATATGAACATTTTAATAATTTACTTCAAAGGAGATAAGATTATCTTAAATTTATACATTTATTTACATAAACACTCTTGAAGAATAATATAGAGCAATTGGTAGGGGTAGGGTCGGGTAGTTAGGTAGGAAAAAGAATGGGTCGAGAGGTCGAGTGTTCAACTCCCTCTCTCCATCTTTTTTCATAAAAATGGAAAAATACATAAATTCATAAAGAAATTCCTAATTTAATTTAATTTGAAAATTAATTAGGGAAGAAATTACTCCCTATGTAAGAGGTTGCACTTTACTTCTCACCTGCACATAAAACAAAGATAAATAAGTATCTTCTCCTAACCCTCTCGAAGAAAATAAATAGACTAACTGGTTAGGGGGTAGGAGGGTAGATAGGTAGGAAAAAGGTTGGCTCGAGAGGTCGAGGGTTCAACTCCCTCTCGCCACCTTTTTTGTTCAACTTATCTTATTTTTTATTTTTAAAATTATCATTTATCCAAAACAAATGTGCATTAGAATAAAGTGATTTACAACCTAATACATGAAAATAAAAATAACAAATGCACACACTTTTTATTCATTTTAGTTTTTATCGTAGGAAAGTTATAACATATGAAAATTAGAATCACACTTCCCTGACAATTTTATATATATATTGGCCTGAATTTTTCAGGTGCCAACAACCATTAGGCCATGTTCTACTAGAATTCCATCCAGCTATTCAAGCCAGCTAAATGGAAACAAGTATTTTGTCATCAATGAATGCGCTTTTAAGAATGGGTATCAAAATTTAATGGGTTTTAATTTTATGTGGGAGTCTGCATTATGCACAAAAACTATTTATGTTGTGAATTGAACATTTCAATATAGTACCCACAAATTATGTAATCTATTTGAACTTGACAATTTGTTTACAAAACTCTATCTTTCCTTATAGTATTTATTAAACTGATAACAACCTCAAAAGCTTAAACTCAACAATTTTGATTGGTATTATTTCTCTGATGAAGCTAATCACAAATGCATTCTTTACCTTTGGAAACAAGGATACAACATATTGGCCTTTGCTCCTTTTACTGGCTTAGACATCTGCAACTTTTTCACATTCATTCAAATCCGATGTCTTCTCTGATTTAGTGGCTCTATTAATTGATAATTACTACAGCTTCTCTTTGGTTGACTTTTATTTGAAACTGCAGCTCTTCCTTTCATCCTTATTTTGTGTCTTTCAACATCAAAAACCTTACTTCTAATTGGTGTGGGCTTCACATCTACATGGATAGATTCAAGTTTAATTATTCTGATTTACAATGTTTAGGCGGTATCTTTTCCCAGTGGCTTCATCCATTTCCTCATAGTCCAGTCATACTATGATCTCCATTTTCCTGTGAGCGGCCTTGGTAATCTTCTTTTCTTTTGCAACCTTAACAACTTTACACTTTGGTAGCTTTCTAAACTACAATAACACCTTCAATTTCTCTTTTGATTCCTTGGTAGTAAAATCAGTTTAGATTTTAATAAAGAATTATAGAGAAAACAAATGACTGTGATTTTTTCCTTACCGAGCCTTTATCTCCTTCCTCGGTAGCAGCTCCAAAGTCTTCTCAAGTAATGACTTACCATGCAGTTTCCAACCCTAGTTTGGCAGCTAAAAAAAGAAATAATAACAATAACTATAGGCTCATTTTCTAGGTGGTATAAACTTATTTTTCTAGTGACCGTCTCTAACCTGTATAATTTTCCTTTGACAACTATCTCTTTTTCCTGCCCAACAATCTTTCATGCAGTAGTTAAACTATCAGCCAACTTCATAAACATAGTGACATACAAATCTCTATTCCCCTAGGCTCTGTGGTTTTCTATGATCAAGGTAGCTGCAAGATCTTGCAGAAGCTTCACACTTCCATTCTCAACCAGGCTCTAATAAACCTAGCTTTGATACCACTCTGATGAGGTGGATGGAAATATGAACACACAAATTTAGAAATTTTCTCACAAATACATATTCAAGCGTTGCTGAAATTCATCTTACATTAATCTATTGCTAATAATACATCAGCTGAGAATGTTGTTGTATTCATCATACTTGATCATCCTGAACTTGTTTGATTTTCAAACCTATTACAACTGCCTCTTTAAATAGAGGCCTTAAGATGACTCTAGAATTTACATAGTTGATTCTAGATCATAGGCCAACTTCAATAATATTTAATGTTTTTCACTCATTTATCCTTGTCTAGTTCTTTCTAGAACATTTCTATCGTATCTTATCTAGGCCGACTTGCCATTGCATTGAGAGGAGAAATTACATTTGCCAACAACTTCCTCACCCAAACACACATAAAATAAGATGTGTCATAATTCCTATTCAGCTATATTTAGCCCTTTATTTTTTATTAGGGTAAAAGAAATTTTTGAAGGGGCCCTGAAACCCTTTACAAACAAAGTTTGGCAGGAATCTAAAACCCAACTAAGACAAGATGTTGCTAAAGAGTGTACATTTTAAACCAGTAGCCTAGAACCAACAAGCAATCAACAGCTAAGAAAAATTAAACATAAAAATCACAGTTGCCCAGAAAATAGGCATAAGGCTTACACCATTAAGTTTGTTGGATTTTTGAAACTCCCCAAAAAAAATTCCATGGTTTTGATGTGGAACCCAGAAACCTCACGGCCAACACCATTGGGCATCATCTCTCCAAACCTACCTTTACCCTTAATAAAAAACACCCAACATTGAGGATGGGCCCTTGAAAAGAATCAACATCCACATGCAAACTCCTACCAACAACCAACAAAGAAAAAATAGGAAAAACATTAAAAGAAGGGAGCCAAGGACTCCCTCTTCCATCGCTTTGGTAATAGATCTGATACCCAAAACCATGAGGATCAACTAACACCAAAGAAGCACCACTAGCTCTAACCTGGTACTACACCATAGTCCACTCCTCTCTAAAATCTGAAGGGCTAACCCCCAGTAGATTCCATCTTTCCATTCTATGACTAAATCAAAGAAGAGACCACATACAACCAAAAGAAACCTCCAACTAGTAGCCGCAGTCCACCTCAATAGGCTAAGCTTCCACCTCAATAGAAACTTCAACCTCAATAGGAAGCAAGGGATAAGAAAGCTAAAGTTGATAAAGTCTCCACCACCAAGAAACCACAGGAATGAACCCCACCTTAATAGGGGTATACTCCACCTTAATATGAGTATAGCACAGAGGAAAAAAGCCAAAGAGAGAACCATCCCTGCAAAAAAAAGCATCCAAGAACAGGGGATGGACAAGAATGGTCAAGACCGACACAATCAAATAGGAAGATATAAAACTAGTCCATATAGAGTTATGCCTCTCAGTAGCACCCACAAAAGTTATACACCACCATCTGAGATTTTCAAAATTATTTCTCCAAGGCATCTCTTCCACACAAAGTCTGCGCCCTCTACCACAAAAAAGAACAGCTCAAACAAAGATGACAAGGTTAATAATAGTGGGAAGACCACTTGCAGACACTGCCCACTCTCCCCATAGCCAAGAGCACTGAATGAGACCCATCTAGCATAGCCCCATCCATCCTAATCTCATCTTCAATAAAATACAAGGGCCTCCGCACCCCCAACACCTGCGTTGAAGGCAGCGACTCCTTCCCCATGGCATGCATAACTTCCTAGTCTCTCCTCCCTTGCAAGAAGCAGGGATCTCCAAAAACCCCACACGCTAAGGAAATCAACACAAGAATCACATTCATCTTCATTGTAGGCACCATGCACGTAATTCCTGTCATCCTTGTCACTACCTTCTCCATCTGTCGCTGCATCATTGACTGCACCCTCAGAAACCCTAGCTCGCACTCCCGCTACTACTGCTCCCCATATTTTTTCCCAGAGAGAAAATATTATATTCAGCCCTTGTTTTTAAATAAAGTAAATGTTTTTTTTGTCTTAAATTAGTTGTGAAGTTAATTATTGTATTTTAGGCTTTGGCAGAGTGATAATCATTTTTGTTTATGAATGGTTGAATTGATTTTTATGTTGTAGCCTAAGATGTCTAGTTCATCCCTGGACCCCCCCAGACCAGGCCAAGTTGGAACTGGTCTGTGGTCTGAATCCAGTTCATCTGTGGGTCTAGACTGGGTCCAGTCCACAGGGACCAAGTTCAAACCACCCAGCAACTAGTTCGGACCTGGTTGAACTTGCATCCTTTATACAATGAATTACCCAAAAAGGTTACATCATGAATTACTAAGATAATTGAGATCATAGAATGATTACAAAATACAAAGAGATCAAACCTTATAAAGGTGATCAAAACCCTAAAAAGGGGAAACCTAGGTTGCATGATAATAATTAATAAAATAATTAATTATTATATGCCTAAAGTTTAACTTAAGTGAAATAGAGATAATAAGTGACTTAATAATTAAATCAAAATGATTTAATTAATAAGGTGAATAAATTATTACTCTAATACCCCTCCTTAAGATAAACTTAGGGAGTAGCTAAAACCTAGAAAACAACTACTAAAAGTAGGAAATGGGTCTTGACAACAAGGCTTGATCGGGTACCCAAGTACAATAATCTTTGTAAAGAGGAGAAAAGGAGAAAACCCAGTGGGAAAAACCCATCTCTAAAAAGAGATGAATACTAGTGAAGGAATGAAGAAGCATCCAACTAGAGAATGTCCTAGAAGAATAGGAACAAAGGATGAACATGTATAACACCATTGAAGCATGAAGTTGCAAACACTGTCAAAGAATAACTACTGGAACCTCCACTATAATAGAACATGACCAGGTAAAAATATTACAATCTATATGAGTTCCCTCAAATGACACTACTCAAATCAAGATGGAAAATAAGGCAAACATCAGAACTCAAAGATACATATGACAAAAAACACCAAATTTTGAAGATTTGATCAAAAGATGGAAGGAAGCCTCCAAAATAGGAATGAAAGAAGAGTGTCCATATGGTAAATGATCCATCTCACTAAAATTCATAGGTAAACATCCACTGCATTTGTCTAGTATATAGGAACAAATACTGAATACATAGAATCACTCCATCAAACCAAGGAAGCATTATAACCAACATGTAATACCCCCCATAATGATGATTAGGGAGAGGCATGATAGATACACTGAATAAGACTGCCACGAATAACTGCATGATGAAGAACGTAAAAAAAATACAAAGGATGATGTCAAGGATGATCAGTCTCTTGAATGAGGCTAATGTCATGGAAGGAACACTCTCTTGGGAAAGGTACAACCCCCCCATAGCACTTTATAATATAGTGTGAGTACAATCAGGCACAAAATGTGTAGGATCCCAAGTATGCAATAGATGGAACTTTATCTGTGCGTTTGCATAAAAAGAAATGCAACAAAAATAGATGTCTACAATATCCAAGAATAACAAAAATCTATAGAAACATGAATAACAACTAAAAGTGATTCATCCCAAGATAGGAAAATGATCCCAAGACCTTAAACATCCAAAATGTCCACCAAATTGTAAAAATGCAAAAAATTGAATAAAAATGTATCGAGTAGAATCTGGGTGTGAGACCCATGAAATAACATAGAGCACTGAATCAAATTTCCAACGTCATGTAGAAGTCAAAAAATGGAGTCTAGATGAGTAAGATATGGCTCCCAGAGTGCAAAAAGGAACTCTCACTTTGACTAACAAAAATAACTGCAAGACAACAAAATTAGAAATCCAAACCTGAAAAATTAGGTTGGGCTAAAAACCAACTTTTCGACAATATCTCTTTTGGAAAAAATGCCTTCATTTTCTCAAGATGCAAGCAAAAAACTGAAGACAACTCCAAAATAAGAACCCAGAAAACCTCTGCTAAATCTGGCTGAGCCCCACTAAATCTGGCAATGTCGCTAAACTTGGTAGAACTGCTAAAAAATTGCCAAAAATTGGTGAATCTGACGAAGTTTTGATAGAGCGCTGATGAGGCAGAGGCTGGTGAGGTGGCAAATCCAAAAAATATATTTATTTAAAAAAATATATATTTATTTTAAAAAAAATATTAAAAAATTTTTTGGGTGGGCCATGCAAGCCGATCCCACAACTCGGCCAGGTGGGCCCCACCGAGAAAAACCATTTTTTGTTTTTACATGCAAAAACCCATTTTCTCTCTCTTCTAACCGTATAGGTGTGAAAACTGAGGCATTGTCAGAACCAAGGCAATTTTTTTCCTTGAAAAGCGTACCAAGCCCATGAATGCAAAAAAGAGGGCCCATATTTTAATTGTGTCCAAATTGGATGTGCCTTATATAAAAATGAGGTTTTTGGGGCATTTCAAACGCAACCGTGATGTCAGTTTGTGCCCAAAGTTCTCCAAAAAATAACTCCCCCCAGATCCACACAAATCTTGAGAAAAAAAACCTCTCAAAACCACGGATCTTAAGAACAAGGAAAAATATATCATGAAGAGAACATGGGCATGAAAGGGTGGAGCTATGATACCCTGTTGAAGTTGATGAAAAGATCAACCCCATAGCTCCCAAGAATCGCCTGCATGCAAACACTTGTCACAGAAAGAGAGAAGCAAAATCTATGGAGGCAAAAAACAACAAATTTGTGGAAGAGAAAACATCGTGTGCAAACAATGGAGAGAAAACTGTCAATGCAATAACATCCTCAATTGATCCAATAAGTGAATATAATATAATTGAATGATTACAAAATACAAAGAGATCAAACCTTATAAAGGTTATCAAAACTGTAAAAAGGGGAAACCTATGTTGCATGATAATAATTAATAAAAGAATTAATTATTATATGCCTAAAGTTTAACTTAAGTGAAATAGAGATAATAAGTAACTTAATAATTAAACCAGAATGATTTAATTAATAAGGTGAATAACTTATTACTCTAACATGGATATGATAAAATAATAGCATGATAAAAATACACAAAGTGGAAAAGCTCCAACTATTCCTATGCAATTCCCTAAGTAAGCTTAAGTAAAGTTTAATTAGTACCTAGGTGAGAAATAATCAAGGTAAAATGTCTAAATTACACCAACACCTCCCCTTAAATGAACCTTAGGTAGAATTCACAAAAGATGATAATGCAAGATGGGTCTAAGCTACTAGGCCATGTTAGGCAACCCATCTACAAATGCAATGCAATCTCTCATAGATGGAGAATGGGAGAAATCAATGTGGGAGAAAACTCCCCTCCAAAAGAGAGATGAAAACATACAATTCTTTCAATAATGAATGAGAGATAAGAAGAGAGGCCATGGATCCCCCCCTCTCAATGTCAAATCTCCTGCAAAGATGGTCCAAGGTAACCTCTGATGCTCCTCCATAGGAAGAAAATAGAGCTAATGCTCACCAATAATCTCAAAGTGTAACAAAACTAGGTACCAATGTCAATGAAGAAATGATGATGAAGCACCCACAACAATATGATAGAGATCGGGCATTGGGACACTTTCTTGAGCATCAATGGAATACTCACAAATGATAGATTGGTACATTATAAGTCTCCTTTGGAGCCATACAACACCAATGACAAATTGGTACATTCTAAGTATCCAATGGAACCATGTACCAAGTCTCACAAGATAATTCCTAATCTACTAAGCACAAAAGGATTACATCAAATTTTTCATAAATGACAAAGGAAAAATAAGGATGACACTTTTTATTAGTGCATGTACAAAATACCTGATGCAAGAGAACACAACATGATATGAAAAAGATACAAAGCTAAAAACTAATAATGATGCCACCAATAATGTGTTGCAAATGTTCACTAATGATGCCTTATGATTGGACTGATGTTCCAAGAATATATGAGTAGTTATGACCCCATGACTATTAGTTGGAAGATAGATCACTACAACAGGTATTCAATGGACAAAATAATCTTTCCCGAATTTGCTTATTTATTTGAAAAATTTTAAAAAAAAATTATGAAGTTAAAAGGAAAATTTAGTCGTATAAATAATTTAGTCGTATAAATTTAGGCTAGATAAACAATTGCCACATATAGGCTTTAATAGACTTAGATCATTATGCAAAAGATCAAACCAAGGTGTATGCATTACAATTGTAAAATTAAGCTAAATCCTAGAAGGACAATTTTTTTTATCATACTCACTATAAGTTGATAGCACCACTATAAAATACTAAAACAATTATGCACTTCAAATAAATTGGTCCTTAAAATGAGTCCGTATGAACTTGAATGAGGCCTTGGAAGTTGAAAAATTGGGATTGTTTATTTTTCTAAAAAAATTTAGGCATAAACATTAGAAACCACCAACTCGAATGTGTAGATCCTAGAATTCTACCCCAAATATAAAAAAATTGCTCAAAAAAGGATTTTGAAGGACTGAGATAGTGTTGTTTAAAAATCATGTGTAATTATGATGCTTGAATCACTACTACACCCCCACAATTCAAATTTCTATAGATTTGGCCTTTGGTATCCAATTTGGATGAAACAAATGTCAATCTTGGAGTTTGTGGACCTCCTCAATATGATTCCAACCTCTAATTTGCACTAGAAAGCTCCCTTTTTTCCATGCAATAGGATGTCACAAAGATGACCCCTCAAATCCACCAAAATATGCCCTCAAATATTTCAAAAGACTATCCAATAGCACTCTATCATCTTTAATTCCATGTAATAATTGTCTATGAAGGTACCCACCCAAGATCTAGAGGCAATGGAAAGCACAAGAACAAGAGAGAAATAATATGAAAAGAATAAATTGAATTCCCATAAATAATACAATAGAATCAACACAATGAATTGGATGACTCAACAAGAAAAAAATTGACTTGAATGGATATTACATAAGAGACCCCTTTATTAGATAGACAAAGTGAGTAAAAATGAGTGAATGAGACAACATGACAAGCATTGTTGTATCATTACATAATAATCAAGAGAAAACTTATCACCCACCCAAGGTTGAAACACATGTCCACTATAGGTGGATCATTCTCCAATGTGTAATTAAAATTATGCAACAAAGGTGTAAAGTGATAAAGTGATAATACCACACAAGGTGGATCACCCACCTAAGGATGAAAAGTCCATCCTCTATAAGTGGATATGATAAAATGATAGCATGATAAATCCACATAAAATGGAAATGTTCCAACTACTCCTTTGCAATTCCCCAAGTAAGCTTAAGTGTAATCCATCATCTCCATATCTCATCACTATAATCCTCCATAACCAACCCTTTTTAATATTAATATTGATAAAGAATTCAATCTTGACAAAGATTGGGGATTTATTTCTACATTCTTTAATAAATGGTTGACATAGCACATCTTTCTACAATAAATCCTTATCCACACATCTTGCTAAGAAATCTATCAAATCATCCTAAAAGCATCAGATGATTTTTTTCTTGACCTTGTTACAAAATCATGATAAAATTAATCCAATCAATAATTATCATCAGGATAACCATTACCATACTTTCCTATTCTTCTCACGATATATCATCCCCTCATCAACAACAGGATCCTTATGTTGTTTTTGACATATAATGTTCTCACATCAATAATGCTATCATAATCATTACTCATTAATCAATTTTAAGCTTGACTAGAGATTGTTAGTATGCACAAGAAGTAAGAGGGGGAGGGGGTGAATTAGTATAGACAACTATATTAACAATTCACCACTGATCTAACAATACTAACCAATAGCTTCTAATTAGTGATACATGCAACTGATAATATCAAGTAGAAGTAAGAAATACTAAATCATCCACAAAAGCATCACAAATAACACAAACATTTTCATGTGGAAACTCTTTTAAGAGGGAAAAAACCATGGTGGGGATAACACCCACAAATCACCGCATTGCAGTAAAAGTGTTTGCCCTATTAGGAGCTACAATACCCTGTCAAGGGGTCACCCTGTTAAAATTGACTATTAACTTTTTAGAAGTACCAAAATAATTGTTAGAGTCTACCTTGCAAAAGGATTTCAAACCTTCAATTAAGAAGTTACCTTATTAAAGGATTTACATTAAAGATCTATTAGGATCTACCCTGTTAAAGGATTTAGCCTATTGTAACTACTACGGAACAACATAAGTATTGATCTGTAAAAATTACATTCTTTGAAAAATAGATCCTTTATGCTCATATTATTTCTAATGATGTACTAATCACTAATTCTCAAATCTATGATCAATGTACTTCAAAAGATGATCACAACCCTAAATCACATTATTTAGATCTCCTTATATATTGTGTTCTTAAGTGGCTTTTGATTTAAAACCTTCCATCATAGTTAGCCTAAAGTATTGACCAAACTCCTCGAAATCAACATCAATAACACCTAACCTTGTTTGCATCAAAATTAATACCCATGATTATAACCAATAATTGACCCTAGATCCACCGCCTTAACTGATTTGTCATCAAGCTCTAATTGGTGGCCTAATACGTACACTATCTTCCACATCACAAAATATAATTCTATCAACACATTGAATAAGATGTCACGGTCAGAACTATGGATTCCTCATATCATATGAACGTCTCCACTATGATTGCAACATCAAATTTGAATGACATCTCAATCTTTATCCATTTTGATGACTGGAATTGTTCATCCCGAACTCTTCATATATACCCATCATGCACAATTCTTACCGGTCGCTCCAATCACATCAACCAATCATGCATCCATCAATGACAATAAATTATGTATCTTTCTATGACCGATCTCTAGAAATCCTCCAAAGACTACCATAATGCCAAAAATCTATCCCTTTGACATTGACGACAAAAACTTTGTATAAACTATGAAACTCTCACACTCAAACTCACTCAACGCATACTCCCCCTTACTCTATTCATACTCTCTCTTGATCATCTCTAATTATACATATACTTCTCCCCATTTTTGTCAGAAATGACAAAGGATCATAAGTACATACCAATATTACATTCTATCAAAGACATCCTTGAAGTTTGTCTTTGCAGTCACCAACGATATCTCCCAAGACTCTTGTAAGCACTCCATAGAAAGAATTTTCCCATGCATTACCGATTCTAACCCTTCCATATCATTAAATGTACTCACCTCAGGTGAACTAAGTTTGGTTTCTGCATTTTTTTACATTTTGTTTCATAAGATCTATGGTGGTCCAGTTAAATAAGTTTGCAACTCCATGAGTGTGATAATTCTTTTGTCCTCCTCCGCTTACAATTTCCTCTCCTTGTGTGTAATTATTTTGAGTTTAGCACTATATGTTGAAGCTAAAATTGATAAGGGATTAAATGTGTCAACTAGATCATTAAGCTCTTGTTGAGCTTCCTCTCTCTTCTTCTCCAGATCTTATGTAAAAGATGTAAACTTGGATATCTTTACAAGTAATTATCCCACCTCCTATAGGATTTCCTTTACTTAGTTCGCTAGAATTGAAAGTGACCCTTTCTCTTTTGAAACAATCTCTTTCAACTTGTCAGATATTTTTTTCTCATACTCTTTCATTTCCAAATGCATTGGTGCATTATCCAAGTTAGGTGCTTGATCATAAATAGATTTGACTAAAATACCTAGGTTATCAATAGGTTTTCCTTGTTTATCATATGGCACACCAGGTACTAGGTTACTAATGATGTTTCTTGCCCATTTCAGTATTTTTATCTTCTTCTTCTATCCCTTTCTTCTTTTTCTTTAATCTTGTCAAACATCTTCATCAGATCCTTATGAGTCATTTTAGTAATGTCAATAGTTGTTTTGATTTCTTCATCTTCAGGTTCTTCTTCATCTTCTTCCTTAGAACTACCAGGCTTCTTAGTTTTTCTCTCCTTCGGTGTGCTAGCTTCACTGGTTAGTGATGAAATTAATTTTCTATTAGCATGCAAACAACACTTTTGGTAACCATACACCGAAAGATAAGACAAGAACAAACCAAATATTAGATATTAAGAGATCACCGAAGATGACAAAGTGCAAAGAGAACTGATGACACAACTTAGCATGTAAACCGAAATTTCAAAATAGAAAGATAAAGAGATAACTGATAGAGGAACTTGATATGAAAGATATAGTGCAAACTGATAAGACGGTTAAAGTGCAATCGATAAAACAAAACTGAAGGATAGTCAAGCATGACCGACAGACAGAATCGAAAGTCAGTTGCAACCCGCAAAAAGTGGATCTAACTTCCATGTCAGATAAAGAAAGTGTATTCTATTCATAGGATATTTATTTGTTTTAAATCCATTTCTTTAGGGACAAGATACATGAATGTAAGTGCTTTAATCACTCTAGCTGATTTAAAACACATAGACTAGGATATCTAGGTATAAGTTGTAAACCTGATCTTAGAGTTAACAATGTTTTTATCAAAAATCGATGAATTCAATCCGTCAATAAATAGATGATGCAATCATTCAATATTACTGATGTGAAGAGAGAGGAGAATAAAAATGAAGAATACGAGCACATCTATGGATTAGATTGAGATTTTCAAGAACAGGGACGACAAAAGATGGATTTGGTTATTAGAACCAAGAACATAGCATACTGAGAATCAGAGTTATTATTCAATCACAATTAGGTGATAATATTTTTCATGTAAACTAAATTGGATCTATATCAGCAATAGGAGATTGCATTTACTAGGTCATTTTTTTATTTGCTATCATTCTAACAAGTGGATAAAAGTGTAAAAATCCTTTCAAGGGTATGTGCAAGATCATGAGGGGCCAAACTATGCCCTTAAGTGGCAATGAAAAATCAGCAAATCAGGGTTAGTCAATTTGACGTGAAAATTTGAACTAGCTATCAACCTAATACAAAACAGTTGTAAGAATAGAATCTGTAGGAAATTGAATGTAGTTTCTAAACTACTAGGCCTTTTCTAAAAAAAGATTAATATAATTGGTGAAAAGTATAGATTTCAATGCAATATTACAAAAATTTTAGGAAAAAAATAAGTAGGTGTATGTCCAACCACCTTAATCATGATCAAATGATAATGTTTTTTTACAAGATTTTAGATATACATAGTAGACTCATGCCCGGATGTGACACATATTTTTGTGTAATTTTATTCCAAAAAAATAATTAATTATGAATTTTCTGCTACAACATTTTCAGAATAAAAAAACTCCCGTGTCTGACCACCTTAACTCATTGAAAACTTTACCAAATTCAAAAAAAAAAATTCTCCCTTACAGTAGGTGAAGCATAGAATGTGTCACATTTTTTAGATTTCAAAAATGTTATACCGTCTGAAAGTTATAGCCATTTTTCAATCAGTATGTAAATCAACACTTTAGAGGTAACTCAATTAGAAAATAACTAATAATTACTTACCAAATTTGAAATTTGACAGCAATTATATCGATAGAAAGTTGATGATCTCCTTAAAATACCCTTTTCATTTCTTCAATTTTGGGTGAAGAAAAAGTCGTCAGCTACATGGTCGAAGTCTGAAACTCAAAGAAACAAGGGAAAAATGCATTTTTGGGACATTTGAAGAGTTGACCAGGTAGGTTTGGTGCACAAAGCAATACCAAGCCTAATCGGGTACCCAAAAATCTCGGCAGAATTTTGAATTTTGAAGTTTCCGTCCCCTTTCTCCCTCTAAATTTGTTTTCAACCCCTTTCTCCCTCTTATTTTTTGATATTATATATTAGATATATAATATTAGATTATATATTATATATTAGATTAGATTATATATTATATATTAGATTATATATTATATTATATATTATAAATATTATAGATTATATATATATTAAATTATATATTAGATTATATATTAAATATTATATAATATATATTAATATTAAATGTTACATTATAAATCATATATTATATATTATTTTA
>MU227908.1:916869-947246 GCA_018584345.1 Thuja plicata
GTGTGTGTGTGTATGTATGTATGTATGTATCTCTATATGTATGTATATATGTATATGTATATATATATATATACATATATATATGTATGTATATATATATATACATATATATGTATATGTATCTCTCTTTATTTGTTTTTTTGTTGATATTCACTATGTGGTACTCCTCATTGATGATCATTTCATGAGGAAATATCTTGATGGCTCGTGGGCTGCAAGCTAGGGCATCGTGCATTGTTTATGAGCTCACTGTTTAATACTAGCATTGTTTACATCTTTGAATTTGGAATGCTTGATGCCATTCTTTTTTTCTTTTGTTCTTTTTTTCTTCATGGACCATTCTTTTTTATACCCAACTACATCTCCCATTAAAATTTCATCAAAACTTTTCATTATCTTGTGATATTGCTATCTGGATTCAAGTGTATAGTTTTTTGAGTCAAACTCATTGACCCATGTTTCATTCATGAATTTGACATGCACAAATTGCTTATCATGTCACAAAAATCATTGATGTGTCAACAATGAATTGCAAGAGTGTAGGTGACACATGGTTCAACTCCAATTCATACAATTGGGAGTACCCAGGAAAGTGAATAGACTCTAAATATTGATATTTTGACCATGAATATAAAAAGGAAGAAGCATGATGAGGAATGGAGATAGCAAAGAAGAAATTATCTGCACATGTAGTGGACATGGAAAAGGGTATAGTAGAGCCTACTCGTCTTTCTCGGGTACTCCCAATTGTTTCAAGCGGAGAAGAAGTAATGAGAGGAATTGTCAAAACATCAAAAAAATTTGTGAGATTAGTTTGTTAACTGCAGCTTACACAAGGCAATTTGTAAATGTCAAACTATACACTTGAATCTTGATAGAAATACCACAATCAGACATGCCCCCAACTGTAGATGCCTCTACATTAATTTCAATGTGTGGTAAGGACTAAAATTCCCAATCACAACTATGCATATAATTTCCATCAAGTGCAGTTAGGATGTTGCATTTAAATGTTGTTCAGATTCATTATATCATCAAATACAAAGCATTATCATTTTGTACTGTGATTGACAATAGTCATTTTGCAATTTGATTTGAGATCTTGTCTACATGATTAGTGTGTTTCTTTTTATTGCAATTATAATTAGTATGAATGAAAAAAATAATCAACTAAACAAAATGATATGTTGGAATGATAGTGCAATATTTATCGATATAGCGTCAATGGCTTCGGTCAGTGTGGTTTTGGCCCTTGTGTGTTGAGGATTTCACGCACAACAAGTAATCTTGGGCATCAATTTTGGGGTTTCCCAAATAGGAAAAAGGTCTGGATATGGAATTATATTTTATGTTTAAAAGTAATGTGACAAGTTATAATCATTTTAGCAAGAACTGATGTAGATTTGGTATTGCAGGGAAATAGTGGATGTCAATTTTGGTGGGTCAATGAAACCACATTTACATCTACCCCATCTACATCTATACCTGATGTAGGAAATGAGTACAACTTTTGCAAGGCTCGAGAGGCAGCTAGTGCCACCGAGATTGCTTCAATGGCGAAAGCAAAAATCATGTTTCTATGATGCCTTCTTTGTGTAGTTTGTGCACTACTTTGTTGGGACCATATGCATAAATGTGATTAATAGAGGGCTATTGTAGATACTGAAACTTTTTTAGAATTTCATGTAGATACGTTGGACATTTTGATAAACTCATGAACTTTTTGTTGTTTATGACTTTGTTATGATTTTCTATATTAAATTAAACAAAATAAAAAATTAACCTTATTAAAAAAAATTTGAAAAAAGGTATAACATTTTAAAAAATTTAACCTTATTTATGATTTATGATGTCTAACTCTTGGATGGGTTTTTGTAAATTTTATCCTTGTTCCTTTTAGAAGTGTATGGCTTGACTATGCACATGCATAATTGTAGATGAGGATCAGTAATAGGGTGTCATGCATTGCTTAGATCTTTTGGATCTAACCCTATATTTTCCTTCCTTGTACGTTCTGGATCATACAAGAGCATATTGGATTCAACCCCGGATCAACACTTCAATGACATCAGGCAGTGATGCAAAATTTACTATTTGTAGACGTTGCAGCAGCATCAGGCACCAGCTTCAGCACAATATGATCACTAGACATGTCTATATTTCTTCTACTTTTAAGTTGAGTTGTTTCCATTATTATTTTATGAATTTGGGTGATCCTTTCTATCCAAATTATACAAATACTTTTATAATAGATTTTCCCTTTTTACTTCAACCTAAACAAACTTTCAGGAAAAATTCCAGCTGAATTCTTCAGCGAGAAGATGAATATGTTACACTTGTGAGTACAAAAAAATTATTTGTTTTCTCATATGTTATGATCTTCAACATGTGATATATAAATATATCATCTGTTCTGAGCATTGTTTATTACCATCTATAGACTATTTGGCAGTAATGAGTTTGAAGAAGATTTGGAAATGTTGCACCAATCTTAATTGGATCAATCATCATTTTCAAATCTTCTTCATCAATCACCATCAACCATTTTCCAAGAGAAACACCTTTCTCTATATGAATCTTGGTTTACATTTCCCTGTAATCCTAAAGCAAAATATTTCCATGAAGTATGTCAGGGGTATAATGCATTCAATCAAAAGGCTCTGGAGGCTGCTAAGTCTTTTGTACACCTTTTGCTTGGTAATTTGAAGCCATTAATGGAAACTTACAATCATAAACAATTAGTATACCATTGATGGCTTCATAGTTATTAAGTGAAAGGGAGTTCTTTGATCCATAACCCCCTTTGGTGATGATCCTATGCAGTTCCACATAGACACGACACGTTCCTTAGAATACTTTTAATCTCACAATAGCTGATAAACATAAATGTAGATATCACAAAAACTGAGAAATGTAAATGTAGATATCATGGTCACAATTTTTTGGAGACACAACATAATTGAGTGATATACCCAGAGGATGCAATGTAACCACTACTCCTCTAGTTATAAGTTGGCACTGTAGGATCCAAAAACCATAGATAAGGAATAAATTTAGAGAGCAGAGGAGGGCCGTAATGACCAAAATAATATAGGGTCCCTATATTATTTTGGTCATTATGGCCCTCCTCCTCTGCTCTCTAAATTTATTCCTTACTATGGTTTTTGGATCTTGTAGTGCCAACTTAGAACTGGAGGAGTAGTGATTGCATTTCATCATCTGGGTATACCACTCAATTATGTTGTCTCTCCAAACAATTGTGACCATGATGCCTACATTTATGTTTCTCAGCGGTTGTGTCCCAGGATCCCTTATGACCCTTTATGACCCTTTATGATCCCTAATATTACATATTAGAGATCTTAAAGTATCATAAAGGGTCATAAGAGGCTCCTAGGAGGGGCTAGATGAGCTTCCACCTTAACGTGGTTGACCTTGTTAAGTAGAGAATGTTAAATTGTTCATGAAACAAAGAGAAGATCAATATTTTAAGGTCTCACTCCACGCACATGACAAAAAAAAAAATTAAACATAGCATACCGTGACAATTGCAACGGTATTCAGAGGACGACCAATGCCAAAACACTACAAATGACATCCAGATGTCAAAATAATCTGACAGCTGGACGTCGCATGTATAGCATGTCCATTGCATATTCATCATAATGGCGACACTCATAATGTGTAACAACGGCATACTAACCCTCATAGCCGGTGCATATTGTGATAGTCATGACCATCGCAATAACAACAGACATATCTACCATTGGTGATTCTAACACCAAAACTGCAACACTGATCTTTGTCACTTTCCCGACGGAGTAGTGTCGTAATTGTGATGCATAGCCATCAAAAAGAGGTCTCAAATTTACTAGTGACACCCTCGTTAAGTGGAACTTAGGGAGGAACAAATCAATCCAATGATGTAAGAATTCAATTATGGGTCTCAAATATGAGATCATGTTAGGTACCCATGTATAAATGTGATGCAATCTCTGACAAATAAAGAAAATAAAAGAACCCAATAGGACAAAACTCCTCTCCAAATGAGAGTGAAAAAATCAATCATAATCTTGGACAAATGAAAGAAGTGATGAATGGAAGACCCGTCAATACCCCCAAGGACAACATCCATCACAAAGATACAATCTATAGCCTCCCATATGTCAATACCAAAAGTTTCCCCTTCTAAATTAGGCCTTCTAGGACACATTATTGAAAATACAATCCAAAATATAATGGAGATAACCTAGAGCAATATCCAAAGATTCAAGTGTCTCCAATGAATACAAAAATACATATTCCAAATGTTGTTCCAAAGTATCCATATTCATTGCAAACTGTAAGGAGTGATACATTAGAGAATGAACAAGAAGGTTAGGGTGTTCTCTCACAACAACTAAAGAAGAATCAACTCTATCGACAAAAACATGTATTTCATCAAAGTTTTATCCCAAATCTAAAATGTGGGACTCTGTAAAAAAGTCTAGATTTCCTATTAGAAGTCATTCCAAGTCACTATATATGGAAGATGATTAATATCATGCTACATTAAAATATAATGTAAGGCATATATGTAGAACCATAAACATATTTAGAAGCAATAGTAGATGTAGTAGATGGAATGCAAGACTAAAGAACTTGATCACATGTTTAAATACCCATGTTTAAGTAACCAAATCTCTCCTTAAAATCATAATCCACACTAGGAAGTGTGATCATAATCTAAAGGACTAAAATTAACTTATTCACTCAATTTATATGGAAAATTATGAAACCCCAAACCCAAATTACTGCTCCAAACTATATATAGTAAACAATGCATCTTAGAAACAAACGAGGGAATGAAAAACCAAAATAATAGAATAGAAAAATATTCACATTGTAGGAAACGTCAATGAGCCTTAGATGTTGCAGAAGGCACCATAGGTCATCTTTTTTCAGACTAATCAGCCCACCACTCCCAGAACATAACTGAAACTTCAACATCAAGTTTTTTATATCCAACTTATAATCCCACTAGGTAACTACACTAGAGTAAGTTTACAAATAGCATCTACGTCTACCTCTAGCTATTACTCCTAATGTGTAGCTAATAGAATCTGTGTTGACCTAGGATTAAAACATGTATATATAATTAAAAGTTTTTTTATG
The DNA here is from genome assembly GCA_018584345.1 of Thuja plicata. NCBI lineage: Eukaryota > Viridiplantae > Streptophyta > Pinopsida > Cupressales > Cupressaceae > Thuja > Thuja plicata. The sequence goes on from MU227908.1 coordinate 922,024, forward strand.
ACATTCATAAGATCAGAAAATTACAGGACCAAAAATTATATCTTAAACAAATCACATCCTATAAAAATCTTGTAAGTTCAATCTTCAAGTGGTTCAGCTAATAACATCTACGTTGAAATAGGTTTAAAACAAGTTAATTTTAACATTTATATATACTAAAGGAATTTTTATGACATTTATAATACCAACAATCTAAAGAACCAAGATTTATATCTTAAATAAATTGCATCCTTGAAAAATCTTATAAGTTCAACTCTCTTTGATTATGAACTCTATTTACAAAATCTACTACCAAAACTCACCATATCATCCTTATCCATATTGGATAATTGAAATAAACTCTTACACCTCATCTTCATTAAGAATAATGTTTGTAATACCCTTGGTAACTGGAAATATCCTCCCGGTCCTTCAAACCCTACTAAAATTTATTATTCATTTGCCTCATTACGCACTCAAGAAGGCTAAGAATTAATTGAATGCATGCATACATACACTTTCAATAATGGCTTGCTGCTCCAATTATTACGTGTTGTATCTGGATGGTTCAGCCTCCGATTATTTTTCTGGAATAGTAAGGGTTTTAAGTATTGAAAATGCTAACCCTAACCCTCAATTATATAAACCCTAATACGTCACGTTGTGCTAATGAAGAAACTCTTCCATGGTACTTTATAGATCTATCACAACAATAGACTAATACAAATAATATAGAAAGTTATGAAATATGATAAGTAACAGGGTTTTTTAATGTAGAGGGATTATTTTAGCTGGAACCCATGACGTGTAACTAAATATATGGTTAGTCATTCAAACACAGATGACTTTCAATATACTTCCCGAAAGTATTAAGACTTCAAAATTGGCAATAATGGAACTCATAATTTTGTGCTCGTGGGTATCCATCCTAAACTATGCAAATAAGTAATTATTGTTTTTATCCCAAAGACAATGCATAATTAAAAAGTATAGATACTAAATAGAACAATCAACAATACTACTCTCCATATTAGTCTGTACACTAAGCAGTTTAGTGCACCCTACATAATGAATAGTTAATATTATATTGGACCAAGACCCCTTCGATCTGAAACTACCTTACCCTCAACAAAGAACACTAAAATTATTTTTTGATACAAGAATAGAGTGGTTTGCCAATATTTTCAGTTCAAGCGATTCTTATATGATAATTTTAACAAAAAAAAATGGGTGTACAAAAACTTGCACAAGTCCTGATCTTTGGAACTGTTGTGAATAACTAGTCCATTGGAAACACAGTAATCCATAAGAAATAAAACCAATGTAAAAATCTTATTTTTTAGACTTATAATGCTAACCAAAGACTAATGACTAGTCAGTTTAAAATTACAACTATATCTTTCAAAAAAGGTAATACACATCCTCTATTCCAATAACTAAGTAGGAAAAAGCAAGGCATGCACTACTTAGATGCCCTCCTTGGAAATTCCAATGGTTGGCATGACCTTTAAAATTCTTGGCATGAACCCATGGGTAAAGTGCCAATTTGAAGACGTTATCTTTACTCACCTACTTTAGCATCAAAAAAATTATCTTTAGTGACATGCTTTAACATCAACAAAAACTATAAGCCTAGTCTTCTATATACTATTAAAATATGTCCCGATCCATCCTTGTGTTGGGTGAAGGATAAAATTTTGTTGGTAATTCATCTGTTGCATTTCTCTTTGCCTCTCAAAGTTCCTTGATCGATCAAAGTTTCATGGTCTATCACTGAATTGTCTCTCATTACAACGTGCATCATTCCTCACCCATTCTTCATGGTACTTTGGATCATATGGAACATCTTGTCCATTAATAAAAGGATCTCCTAACCAAAAGGTACAATATAGTTTTAGACCAATCAAAAACTAATACAGATCGAAAATACATAATAGAAGTTGAGCCAGAAAATTACAGTAGATTATGCCATAACTCTATAATAAATTGTTTTTTTGACAAAATCTTAACATGTACTCAAAACAGTGAGAAACTGAACACACTCCAGATTACACAACCAAAATCATAACTTACACAATTGAAGAAAAAATTACCATCGCAATAGAAACATGCCACATAGACACTATATAAAAAAGGAACAAAATAAATACCATAACAGTTAATCTTAAAACATGTAAATAAAAAATTTGTCATGCTCACTATTTTCCCTACACCCAATAGGGCATCGAAATGTTTATTTCTTCCATTATTGACTCAATTAATATCTTTAAAGCCCAGCACAAATGAACTTGAAAAGCACCTAGAGACCTTAACCTTGTTAAGTACATTATTACCCTTCTTACCAATCAATATTTGAACATAAGAACAATGATTAACCTTACAGCCAGTGGTGCAAGAGCACCAAGCAACCATGTTTTACATTAGGAGGTCATGTGATGGTTTGTATTTAGTATAGGGATCATCTTACTCTTTTTGAATTCAATAAGGTCTATAAGATGATTTATATGTCATTAAAGTCAATTTTTGTTTCATATAGGGGAAAATGTAAAAAGATGCACAAAAGATGTAAAGGTTGTCAACAAGTTGCTTGACAATTTTGAAATATTGTCATATTGTTATTAAGAGTAATTTATGAAACTAAAGGTCAGATAGTTTGAAAATTGTTGTGAAAAACTCTTGTGAATTGTTGAAACCATGTAAAAACATGATAAATGGCCCCCAAGACACGAGACAGTTTGTTGGGGGGAATGGAAAGGAATATGAATGAAGATCACACTGTTTTTCTATATATTTTAGCTGCAAACTTACTATTACAGAGCATTGTACTGGCTTGTACTACTTCCTTACCATCTAAAGTATTTTTCATTTGATAGGGTCATGATTTAACATCACTTTGGTTTTAGTTTGGGTTCATTTCATTAAGTTTGGTGGTTTTTACAAAACTTTTTGTAAAACTGTTTGTGTGCTGTGAAACAAGGGTTTGAGGGCATAAAAAGACTAATTAGGGCATTCCACCTATTGTGAATCTTTATGGCTTGGTGGAATGAACCTATTAGGTGTACTTCAAGTTCCCTTTAAGTTTCAAGAATAGTGGGAGAAGTGGACCCCTCTATGGTGATGCCCTAGATGAAAATTGTTTTTCTTCCAAGAAAGAAAATGGAGGTTTAGGCCTAGATCTTGATGAAATCTTTGGGGTGGTGATATCTCTTGGTTTTTTAAGAATATGCAGACATAATTAAAGGTGATTAGACTAGCGTCAAGTGTTATTAATAACTGAGAAGGGGGGTGAATCAGTGGCCTCAAAAATTAATCCTTAAAACTTATAACCACAGATTATGTCTCTAGTAATCTTGTGTCCTACAAGATGAATGCCTTGAAATACTTTAATCAATTTTCTACTTGTCAGAATACTTTGTAAATCTCTCTTCTGTATGATTACCGATAAGCAATTAACTATTTATCGAAACATGGTAAATATGCAGAGTATACTGATCAATCCATAAATGCATATATGAAATGTAAAATAGTAAAGTATTAAACCATAAACACATGACACATAACACATGGATTTTAATGTGGAAACCCTGTTAAGGGAAAAACCACTGGGACCAGTACCCCAAATTTTCACTCTTTTGAAGTGAGCCCTGTTAAGAGCCAACCTTGTTAAAGGTTACAAACACACTGTTAGGTGTGACCTTGTTAGAGGATTTAAAAGATAGTTTGTCACCTAGTATCTGACATCTAATGCTACCATCCTTGATCAAACTCTCTTGGCCTGTCAATAGGTATCGGGCATATCCAATTCTACTTTTATGATCAAACTTTTTGATACTCCTTAGCATGTATCTCAATTGTAAAAGACTTTTAAGTCCTGCTCGGTTAAGAGGATTTATGCTTCAATGGTTAAACTGAAACAATAATGATCTGTTCATACATACAACTCAATTACAAATTTATAGATCTATTGTAAGTCCATTACCTCTTTGATCAATATAATCACTTATACATTTTCTCCACACTATTCTACTATGTGATTCTTGTCTCACTATTTGTCGGTGTCTGCAGAATCTAGCTCTTTCCTCAGCTTGTTGATCAGGACTGAAAGAAGACTTTTTTCTCCTTCAGATTTTCTTTTGCATCTTTTCTCTATTCTCTTGTTCACCCCAAAATTCATAATGAATTGGGTTTGTCTCTATATAGACATGATTTCCCTTTTTCTTGGCTTTCTTGATTCTTGGCGTGTTCCACAATTCTTTCCATTAGATTTAAAGCAAACTCTTGATTTATCTCAAAGAGATCTTCTTGCCAAATGGATAAATCAGCTTTAAATCAATTACTTATCTCTAGCTTTATCTGGATGAATAAAACAATGATAAGTATTCGTTAATTCCATCTTTAGCTTCTTGATAGCTAAGCATTTTGTCATTTTTGGAACTCTCTGTTCTATTGGTCAACACTTCAGTTAGTCATCGGTGATAACTGAGTGTTCTATCGGTGTGACTTCAGTTGTCATCGGGATCTCTGTCCTTGTCTTCTCTGGCAGGAAACACTAAAATTCTCTCCGTCTGGTTACACTGTGCTTTTCTCGTCGGTCAACACAGTAACTCTTCTTGTCAGTAATGCTATGCATTAGCTCGTCAGGTAACACTATGATTCTGCTCTTTTATTCTGACCGTCGGTGTGCACTCCATTGGTGTATGCAGTCACTTAGTGAATACTTGACTTGTATGCATTACTGATAGCATAGCCTTGATTCATCAGTTCTTTGAATTCTTAGGCATTATTTCCATGACCATACAGATTATATCAAGTTGACATCAATGACAATACAATACATTAACTGATTTAATGCCTTGCATGATCATCAACTTAATATCTTCAAACATTCAATCAGTTATATGTCATCAATCTCTCCCTTTGGCATTGATGGCAACATACTACATTATCATACTATACTATCACTAATACAGTATGAAATATACAATTTTATCAAGCTATCCTAATGTAACTATTACAAATGTCTGGCTATTGGTAAGCTCAAATAGCTTTGATTTGATTCTTGCATCTTTCTATCTTCAATCCCTTCACTGGATAGATGTAGAATCTTTCTCTCTCTGATGTGATGTGTACTCCTTCTGTGTCAAACTCTCTCACTTTGACTGTTCTCCTTTCTTGTGATGTATTTTGTAAGCAATTCTCTTCCTTTTTGTGTACTCTCCCTTTCTTGTTACATTCTCTCCCTTTGGATACTTTGATAGATATGATCTCTTCTTGAGATATAATGGTCTCTTCCTTTGTGTGTACTCTCCCTTTCTTGTTAGATTCTCTCCCTTTGGATACTTTGATGGATATGATCTCTTCCTGAGATGATAATGGATAAAATCTCTCCCTTTGACAATAATGCCAAACAAACATCTTTGCAAGCTAAGATTTTGTAAAACAATTATTTGACATTAATGTCAAGTGGATCCTTCCTATCCATAATAGATTCCTTGAATTTCCCAATCCATCAATAATAATTCTGGTGCTTGAAGTAGATAAATGCCTTGTTGTGTATAGATGTATCATTGAAGTCCATCTCTCTGCTTGCATCAACATGAATGATATTCTGATGATATGCAGGCTGATGCAGCCTTCTAGTCAGCTTACTAACTAGTAGAAAAGGGTCTGACCCCTAGTCTCTTTCTCAAGTACTCAAATGCATCCTTGGGCAGTAGGTTGGTGAAGATATCAGCCAATTGTTCCTTTGATTGTACATACTCAAGTATCACTTCCTTTGCCTAAACTTGTTCTCTTAAATAATGATACTTGATGGAAATATGCTTTGTTTTAGCATGCATGACTGGATTCTTGGAAATTTTTATTGCACTTCTATTATCACAATAGATAATTACTGGTTCTAAAATTTTCATATGCATACCTTCCAGTAATTGTTTGATCCATGCAATATTTGAGAAGTTTGCAACAGCTACAGCAGCAACAACATACTTTGCCTATGTAGTAGACTAAGAGATGCATCCTTGCTTCTTTCTTATCCATGTGACAAGTCTGTCACCCATAAAGAATCCTCCTCTAGTTGTGCTCTTCTAATCATCAATATTTCCATCCCAATTAGCCTCAGTAAAGAACTTAAGTTTAAATTTCCCTTCTCTTGTATACCATAAGCCATATTCCTTGGTATTCTTCGGATATCTTAAGATTATTTTCACAGCAGTCATATGTGATTCTCTGGGATTAGCAGAAAATATAGCAACTATTCCTACTACATGTGCAATAACAAGTCTAGTGTGTACAACATACATGACTATTTTTCCAATCATTGATCTGTACAAATTCTGATTTACCTCTGATGACTTGTCTTCCTTTGTCAGCTTACATCCAGTTGTCATCGATGTTTCAACTAGTTTGGATTCTTCCATTTTGAATATTTTTCAGTACTTCTTTGATGTACTTGGATTGTGTAATTAAAATACCTTCATTTTGTTGCATGATCTGCGGACCAAGAAAGAACTTGATCTCTCCAAACATAGACATCTCAAGCTCTTTGCTCATTTTATTTGCAAATTATTTTCATAGCATATCATTGCCTCCAAATATGATGTCATCAACAAATATCTCAGCAATCAAAATGTTAGCATCAGTATCTTCCTTTAAATAAAGATTACTATTTTCACTAGTCCTTACAAATCCAATACTTATAAGATAGGAATGAAGTCTTTCATACTAGGCTCGGGGTGCTTGTTTCAATCCATACAAGGCTTTGTGTAGTCTACATACCATGTCCCTCTTGTCTGGATCAAAAAACCCTTTTGGTTGTTCAATGTATACCTCTTCTTCAAGTATTCCATTTAGGAATGCATACTTGACATCCATTTGATATACCTTGAATCCTCTATATGCAGCATAAGAAAGTAATATTCTCACTCTTATCCTAGCAATGGGTGCAAAGGTCTCTCCATATTCAATCCCTTCTTCTTGTGCATACCCCTTGCATACTAGTCTTTCTTTATTTCTTGTGACTTCTCCATTCTCATTCATCTTATTCCTGAATATCCATTTTGTACCAATGACATTCTTGTCATCTAGTCTTGGTACAAGTGTCAATGTCTTTTTTTCTCTATCTTCTCAATCTCTTCATTCATAGCACTTATCCATTCATCACTATCTAGTGCAACATTGATAGATTTAGGCTCATAATCACAAATAAGACATCTTGTATTTAGAGACTTACTTTTGGTTCTCATACCAGCCTTTTTATCTCCTACGATCTAGTTTTGTGGATGGTTCCTTCTAAAATATCTTGCAAGTACAGGTTCAGCTCTTTGTCTATCAGCTTGATCATCATTTTGTTCTTCATTCTATTCTCCATCACTTTGTGTATCATCTTGAGCAATATTTTGATCGTTGTTATTTGCAGCCTAATGCTTGGGTGCAATGATATGTTGCTCAGGAGCTCTACATTGTTGGTCGGGTAGAGTGTCAGGTTCCTCATTGTAAGAAAACCTATTGTAGTCCTCTGGTTCTTTAGTGCTTTCCTTTTCATCCTTGTCTGCAAATTCATCTATCTTTATAATTGCACTTTCAACAATTTTGTTAGAGGCTTTTTTTAGACATTTATAAGCCTTTCTCTTAGTAGAATACCCTAGAAAGATTCCATCATCACTCTTGGAGTCAAGTTTTCCATTTCTATCATCTTTTAAGATATAACACTAACTGCCAAAAAATTTTAAGTAACTTACATTGGGTGTGTATCCATACCAAATCTCATAATGTGTCTTCTTGGTGTCTTTCTTTAATTGTACTTTGTTCAATGTGTAAATAGCAGTACTGAGAACTTCTCTCTAGAAGATTTGTGTGATCCCTTTCTCTATCATCATTGTCCTTGCACAATCAAATATGGATTTGTTCCTTCTTTCAGCAATTCCATTTTGTTGTGGTGTTCTCTATGTAGAGACATGTCTTCTGATTCCATGCTCATTACAAAAGTTAGTGAATTCATCTAAAATAAATTCCCCTCCTCTATCTAACCTTAAGCATTTTAGTTCTTTACCACTTTGTTTCTCAACCATCGCCTTATACCACTTAAACATCTTAAATGCTTCTAATTTATCTTTTAGAAACATGACTATCATCATTCTAGAGTAATCATCAACAAAGAGAATAAAATATCTATCTCCATAATAACTCTTTGTCCTCACTGGTCCACATAAATTAGTATGGACTAATTCTAGAATTGCATCAGATGTATGGGTTTTGCTTTTGAAACTAGACTTTGTCATTTTACCTTTTTGACAATTCTTACACATGATGTTGTCAGGCTTGGTCATCGTAAGTAAGCCTCTGACATTTCTCTTTTTACTAATCTTTATCATGTTGTCAAAGTTCACATGACACAACCTTGTGTGCCACAACCATATGTCTTCGTTTGTAGCAATAAAACAAGTGGTGTCAGTATCATTTAGATAGAATTAATTACCTTTTGTCTGCTCACTGGTACCAATCAAATTTTCTAATTTATTGAAGATCTTTTCCTTCTTATTTTCAAATGCTACTCTGTGACCTGAATTATTCAACTGAGAAACACTCAATAGATTATAATTCAATCCATTTACCTAATAATCATTTTCACATTTTATCTAGTTATTCAACATTATGGTTCCTCTACCTTCCACTGGACAAGGTCTGTCATTACACATTCTTACTGAACCACCTTTATAGTATTCAAAAGTCTCAAACTTTTCTTATCACTGGTCCTATGATGAGTGTAGCCACTATCTATGATCCAGACATCATTTTTACAAATTTTAGATATGAGTGCAGTTTCTACATACCTTTCTTCATCATCATCTGAATCATCCTTTACTTCCACAAACACCATCTCGATGTCTGATCAGATTCAGTGTCAGTATCATCATCTTTGTATTTTGATAGGTAACTGGCCTTCTTTCCTTTGTCCTTGTAGTCTCGGGAATCTCTTCTTTATGATTTTCGATAGCTTTTGTAATCACCTCTATCAGACTTCTTTTCAAATGACCTGTCATTACTTCTATCATCTTTTCTTTTGTTAGGACATATTGTAGCAAAGTGTCCAATTTCTTTACAATTAAAACAAAAAAGTGGCAATTTACCTTTGTATTTACCTTTGCCTCTCTGCATTCTTCTAGCCATAAGTGCTTCAATTTCATCAAGATCATCTTCTTCACTTTCACTATCACTATATTTTCTCATAGTGTTTTTATGACTTGATTTACTTATTCTCATAGAATATTTGAATGTAGACTCTACGTTTGGTAAGACACTATTATCAAAGTTGTTCATCTCAAATGAAATTAGTCTTCCAATCAAACTGTCTAGAGTAACATTTTTATTTTCTACTGCTCTGATTTCTTGAATGGTAGATACTCTAATAGCATAAGTAGATAGTAAGGTTCTTAGAATTTTACTTACCATTGTATCTTCTTCTAGTACACCTCCAAATCCTTGGATAGAATTGCCTACCTCTTTGATTCTTGTGTTGTACTGAGTGATGTTTTCACCTTCTTTCATTTTGAGATCATAAAACTTTCCTCTAAGGCTTTCTGCCTTGGCTCTCAAAACATTTTTGTCACCACCATGTACAAGCATCAATTTGTCCCACATTTGCTTTGCAGTTTTGCAAGTTTTGACATCTTCAAATTCAACATCGAAGAGTGAGGAAGCAAGCTCTATCATCATGAAATTGTTCTCATGCTTCTCTCTCATTTTCTCAACTGTTGGTACTCCTGTGGGCAACACATATTCAGCATCTAAGTATTGAGTAACATCATTAACAATACCTTATAAGTGGAGTCTTATTCTACTCTGCCATGAAGAAAAATTATCTTTGCTCAACTTGGGCACATCTTGTCTATTCATCTTGTGATCTTTAGCTTAGGTATTGAAACCTTCCTTCTAAGAAAACAAGCTCTGATATGAATTGATAGTAATAACTGAGAGGGGGGGTGAATCAGTGGCCTCAAAAATTAATCCTTAAAACTTATAAGCACAGATTATGTTTCTAGTTATCTTCTTTCCTACACGATGAATGCCTTGAAATAATTTAATCAATTTTCTACTTGTCGAAATGCTTTGTAAATCTCTCTTCTGTATGATTACCAATAATCAATTAACTATTTACCAAAACACATTAAATATGTAGAGTATACCAATCAATCTAGAAATGCATATGTGAAATGTAAAACAATAAAGTAATAAACCATAAACACATAACACATGGATTTTAACATGGAAACCTTGTTAAAGGAAAAACCACTGGGACCGGTACCCCAAATTTTCACTCTTCTGAAGTGAGCCCTATTAAGAGCTAGCCTAGTTAAAGGTTACAAACACACTATTAGGTGTGACCTTGTTAGAGGATTTAAAAGATAGTTTGTCACCTAGTATCTGGCATCTAATGCTACCATCCTTGATCAAACTCTCTTGGCCTATCAATAGGTATCGGGCATATCCAATGCTACTTTTATGATCAAACTTTTTGATACTCCTTGGGACGTATCTCAAATGTAAAAGACTTTTAATTCCTACTCGGTTAAGAGGCATTATGCTCTAATGTTTAAACTAAAAAACTAATGATCTGTTCATACATACAACTCAATTACAGATTTTTAGATCTATTGTAAATCTGTTACCTCTCTTATCAATATAATCACTTATACCTATGCTCCACACTGTTCTTCTCTGTGATGCTTGTCTCACTATTTGTCGGTGTCTACAGAATCTAGCTCTTTCCTCAACTTGTTGATCAAGACTAAAAGAATAATTTTTTATCCTTCAAATTTTCTTTTGCATCTTTTCTCTATTCTCTTGTTCACCCCAAAATTCATAATGAATTGGGTTTGTCTCTATATAGACATGATTTCCCCTTTTCTTGGCTTTCTTGATTCTTGGCGTGTTCCACAATTCTTGCCAATAGATTTAAAGAAAACTCCTAATTTTGTTAGAATAGGAAAAGCCCTATTCTCCCAAGAACACTTGCATGCAAACCTGTCACATGGAAGAAGCAAAGTACAAAAGATAGGAAAAACTATGGAGGCCAAAAATTCAGAGGAGACATCATGTGCACAAGAAAATAATATATTAACAATATGTTTCTAGAAAGTACAATGAGATGTGAAAACTCCTTATGAAAAACAAAGAGGTGAATCCTTATAAAAGGAATCACAAAACCCTAAAAGGGAAAACCTAAGGTTAGCTTAAGAAACTAGAGTGAATAGGTGAGTTAGTAATTAGATCATAATGATTTAATTAATAACCCAAGAGACTATTACTCTAACACCCCCCCTTAAGATAAGCTTAGGGAGAAGAAAAACCTAGGATACTACTGTAGAAAGCAGGAAAGAAGGGTCCTGACAACAAGGCCTGATCAAGTACCCAAGTATAAGAAATAAATTAGATGAAGGAAACTAAGCTTCTAATCTAGGGAAATTCCCAAAGAAAGTAACAAGAAAGAGAAAGAAGCATCTCTGAAGCATGAAGTTGTAAACACTGTATGAAGTAACTACTAGAACCCCCACTAAAAAAGTGCATGACTAGGTAGAGAAGACAAAGTCTGAAGAGCTGATCAATCGAACTCGGGAAGCAATAGAACCAATAGGTGAACCCCCCCATAATTATGAACAGGGAGAGCTAACAGGAACACTGAAATACAATGCCAAAAACATCTGTAGAAAGAGGAATCAGGAACACCAATAGTGCAACAGAAGTACAAGCATAGGATAAAGGGTGGTGTCACCGACACACAACATGGGCTAATGTCATGGAAGGTACGCTCACTTGACAAAGGTGGATGAGCACAAAATGGAAAAACATCATAGCCCCCCATGGCACTTTATAACTGAGTGTGAGTACAAAAAACACACAAGGTGCTCGAAATCCAAGATATGAAAAAGTAGGCACTTTATCTCAGTGCGTTTACAGAAAATAAAATGCTACAGAAGAGAAGCAAACAAAGCTCAGAAGTTAGAAAGAAGAGTGAGCTAGAAGATCAGAGGAAGAGATCCAAGGACCTGTAGAACCCAAGTAATCTGCCACAGTGTGAAAGAGAAAATCTCAGAGGACAGAGAACTTGGAGAAAAATCTAGAAAAAAGACCCTTGCAACTGAAAATTTCACTGAACCAACTTTCTAACGATATCTGGTTTGCCAAAAATAGAGTCTGGATGAGCCAGATATGTCTCCTGGAAGGTAGAAAATAGACATCAGACTTTGACAGCAAAAAATGCTATCAAAATGGTAGAACTCAAAACCCCAACCTCCATCATCGAAAATTTCTTAGAAAGAGCTTTCCAACAATATATAGAAGTCAGAAAAATACCCCCGTATGCTCAAGATAGAGTGAAAACAGTGGGGGAGGGTCAAAAAAGCTCCAAAAAAAATTTCTAGCCCCGTGGGCTGAAAGGAATCGGGCCCCTGGGCATATGGAGCGCACAGGGGTTGAAAGCAGAGCTTGTGGTCTCTGATATGACCACCACAGGGCTAAAGGGGCCCGCAAGGGCTGAGATATGGCCGGTGGTGCTAGGTGGCGGTGTGGTGGTCTGGTGGGGCCGCTGGTGGCAGCTCGGTGGTGCAGTGGTGGGGCCGCTGGTGGCGGCATGGTGGAGCGGTAGCGGCCGAGCGCGGGTGGCACTAGGGTGGCGCAGTGGTGGTGCAGTTGGCTATGCCCAAAACAAAGAAAAAAGTGGTTTTTTTAAAAAAAAATTATGTTTGCCTCATTTCTCGTGCCTATATGGCCCTAAAAGGCCAAAAACAATTCTCCCAAACACTTCGGTGTCCAAATTGAACATATTTTATATGGATTTTAGGGTTTTTGGGCCTTTCAAATGCAACTATGAAGTCAGTTTTGGTCCAAAGTGCTCCAAAAAACAAAGACCCCCCAGATCCAATAAAAAATACCAAAAAAAATTGAAAGCTTCAAACCCTCGTACCGCGAAGAGCTTTCTTCAACAGAACTCAAACAAGTCATAGTAGCAAGGCTCTGATACCATGTTAGAATAGGAAAAGCCCTATTCTCCCAAGAACACCTGCATGCAAACCTGTCACATGGAAGAAGCAAAGTACAGAAGACAGGAAAAACTATGGAGGCCAAAAAGCTAGAGGAGACATCATGTGCACAAGAAAATAATATATTAACAATATGTTTCTAGAAAGTACAATGAGATGTGAAAAATCCTTATGAAAAACAAAGAGGTGAATCCTTATAAAATGAATCATGAAACCCTAAAAGGGAAAACCTAAGGTTAGCTTAAAAAAATCGAGTGAATAGGTGAGTTAGTAATTAGATCATAATGATTTAATTAATAACCCGAGAGACTATTACTCTAATAGATTTATCTCAAAGAGATCTTCTTTCCAATTGGATAAATCAGCTTTAAATCAATTACTTATCTCTGGCTTTATCTAGATGATTAAAAAAATGATAAGTATCCGTTAATTCCATCTTTAGCTTCTTGATAGCTTAGCATTTTGTCATTTTTTGAATTCTCTATTCTGTCGATCAACACTTTAGTTAGTCATCGATGATAACTGATTTTTCCTATGATGAGAATTCAATTGTCGTCGAGATCTCTGTCCTTGTCTTCTCCGTCGGGAAACACTAAAATTATCTCCATCAGGTTACACTGTTCTTTGCTCGTTGGTCAAGACTGTAACTCTTCTTGTCAGTAATGTTGTGCATTAGCTCATCAAGTAACACTGTGACTCTTCTCTTTTATTCTGATCATCGATGTGCACTCCATCGGTGTATGTAGTCACTTAGTGAATACTTGACTTGTATGCATTACCGATAGAATAGCCTTGATTCATCGGTTCTTTTAAGTCTTAGGCAGTATTTCCATGACCATACAGATTATATCAAGTTGAAATCAATGACAATACAATACATTAATTGATTTAATTCCTTGTATGATCATGAACTTAATATCTTCAAACGTTCAATTAGTTTTATGTCATCATCAAGGTCTAGAAGGCTTGAGATGTAGGATTTTCAATAAACCCTCTCCTAAAGTGCTTAAAACAAGGGAATTATGGATTGGGGCATAGGTGTGGTATTTTCCTTAGACAAACAATGGATTTTGAGGTTTAGGCACATGGATAATTCTTCCCAATGGTACTATGGGTTTGTGATAAGTATTGAGAAATTAGGACTAATCGGCTTAATTAGGACAGCGTAGCAGACCATTTTTTATGCACATATTCCAAAATAGTCACTAGTGTTTTTGAAGTATGTCATGTAACTTATTTATGGGTATTTGAATCTATGATTCTTATGGGAGGTCTTTTGGAAGATTTAGGATTTTGAGTCCAAAAATAGCATGAACAGGGCTAGTAGGCCTGTTGATCTCACAATAGGTTCTCATGGACTCCTTCCTCAAAGTCACATGAGAGCTTATACACACAAATCCAAGGTCATTTCATGGAAACCACATACTGGTCTTATTGACATCATTTATGACTTAAAGGAATATCAACAAACACATTATAACACTTGACATGAACCTTGGACAATCACCAAGGGTCGACGCATGAAAAATTCACAGACAAATGTATTGACAGATATGAGCACATCCAACATGATGTTTGAAAGTAATAAAAATGAAACCTAGTTATAAACATAAACAGAAAGGATTAGTAAACATCCTCACCTCCATATGACTTTTATTTCAAGTCTATTTAGGAGTCCGATAGCACCGAGCTAACATTAGGAACATCTGCAATGCAGCGAAAAATCCCAAGTAAACGTCTTGATATGACTGTCAAAAAAGAAGCAAAGAAATATAGAACAAAACATCAAGTAAAACACATGATTAAGATTATTATAGAGATCTTCTAATACACTGCAACCAAACACATAGTAATGCTTTGTAGAAACACAATAAATCTTCATCCTAGCTTCCTCCTCACTTCAAATAAATAAAATAGAAAATGCCCACTCAAAGTGAATACATATAACCTTAAAATCAAAGCATGTCAAAAAGAAACCTATTGACTCTAATTCTTGAAAATAGTCAACCCTTAGAGTATCTCAACCCATAACACAATACCATATACCTTAATGTCCAAAATGCATCAAAACTCAACTATATAATAATCCTAAAGTAAGAACCATATACAAACCTTATAATCCCAAATTCAAAAACCCTCTAAACCCCACATGCCAAAACCCTCAAGGATCTTAAAGCCTACATAACTAGTCACCAGGAAACTTTTAACCTAACCTTAGTACTCCTACAATCTCCTTGTCATAGAGATATACATAGGTGAACATCTCCAAACATCACAATACTTCAGTTGGCATCTCCATTTGTCTCCCCATAATGTACATAAAAAACCAGAGAGTTCCCTATATAACTAGTGGGAAATCCAATGGCTTAGCTCACTTCCAAAGAGATACACCAATTTGTTTCACACTTCCCCCCTTTTGGATACAAGTAGGTTTGATAGTTCAACAATTTATGGATTCAATCCATCTGAATTTGGCCATACTACGCGCACACACACACATGCATAAGCTTAATATATCAGTAAAACAAGAAATATTTTATATCAATATATAATATAACATATTAATATATTATTGATTTATTAGTTGTTTATGTCACATCCTAGTTTCCAAAAAAAGTTATTACCTACTAGTATGATCTAGCTAATCTAGTCAGCGATCTTCATTGTGTTGTTGTGTTTTCTCTAGCTTCATAATTCAATGGTCCGAGTGCAAGTTCTAATAAATATATAGAATTTGAGTTTTATTAAAAATAGTATTGTCATCAATCTGTGTCAAATTGTTAATTAGCCAACTGGGCTAAACTCCACTATTTTTTTCATTAACCTGTGAAACATGAAACTTTTTTTTTCCATGGAATAAATTGTTGTTGCCTACTGATTTGTCTATAACAAAAATAGAGTACTTGGTAATATTTTGTGGGAATAGTTTTTTCAAGTGTAATTTTGTATACAAAAATTTCAATTAATCAGTATTAAAGTTTCTTATTTTGTACTAAACACAACTTTCAAAGCACGTTTTCTAAGAATGTTCCTCCAAGATTCAAAATGTGTCATAATATTTTTAATGATTGTTTAATGAAATAATATGTGGGATGGTCAAGGGATGTATGGGCATCCCCTACATGTTTCCTTTTACAGGAATGCCCATGTTATATGCTTCTAATTTTTGTGACAGGAAAGGATGTTTCTTTCACACCAAGTTCAGAATGTCTCCCTTTCTACAGTGTGGGGATTTAGATCCCTCTTATAATTAATCAATAGACTAGGATAAAGGATTAGTTATCAATATGTGGTAAAAACTAGTTTTAAAAATATCACAGTCTACATAGCACTATTAAAAGAAACACACTGAACAATATGCAAACTCCAACAAATACAAGATATGTCATATTTGCATGAGATTACGTTGAATAAAAAAACTTATCACCTGAGGGTCGTCACAATTATATCATTCAAAATCCAATGATTCAATACAAAAGGTCTCTTGAGATAATATCAGTCTGTTGGCTTACAACATACTCTTATTCTACAATCATATTCATTTAAATCAACCTTCCAACCTTGGTACATCCATACACCCAGATAGTTATAACCACTAAACTATCCAACAAGTAATTCCAATCATTTAACATAGAATATGGAGTCACAAAACCATTACATGACTATATCATGATGTCAGTATACCACACATTAGATGTAGCATGAATTCTCATATGACTAACCACTGCACATAATAATTTGCTAATTTTTACACGTAGTCAAAATTTGTTGACCCAATCTACCTAAACCATGTATTTGTCTTCCTACATTGCAGCCAAACACTGCACATGGCTTACAATGGAAAATGCAAACATAAGTTCTTGCAGTATATCTAGGCATCTCCAAAACGCAATCACATCCTTGATTATCATCAATTGTATTCCAAAACTTTTGCAAGTGCCCCTGCACTATCATATACCTTTACAATGGCATACCTAAAATCATACATCCATGAGAACTCCAAATTACTTGCACCTAGAAATATAGGACATGTGGACTAAGACAACCTCCATAATAAACCAAAACATTTGGAACTACTTCAACTTGCCCCATAGACAATTGTTATGCTACCAATCTATTCAAAAAATCTTCACAAAGGTATAGCATATCCTAGTTTCAACATTCTCTCACATTATATTTACAACAGGAAACAATGTAGTATGCAACCCAAAAATTTAACATGGTGCATGGAAATGGGATAAACCCATTGTATCCTATGAATCACAATTCAATACTATTATCTATATTTACAAATTCCTATAGTTCAACACTTTTTCCAACTCCATATCATTAGTACCATGATAGGGAAAACAAGTTCCTCTCAAGTATTTGAATTCCATCTTTAACTGTGTCCAATGTTCCTTCACTAGCTTCACCATAAACTTAATTAGAAATATCATCACTTGGGAAATTTGTCTTGTATATAATATTGCATACATAAGACTTCCCACAACACTAGTATATAGAAAATCATGCAGGTTCTCCAAAGCCTCCATAGACTTTATATATTGTTCCAAACTTAACTCTATATCAACCATAAAGGTTATACTTACTAGTTTACTTTCAAGCATGTCAAACCACAACAAATTAGTTTTAAAATATTTCCTCTGGTTTATGTGCAATTTCATATTTTCTCTATCCTTTTGAATCTCCATACCAAGTACAAATATAGTATCACCTAAGTGCTTTATTGCAAGCTTACTAGACAGTTGAGTTTTGAGGTTCATTATTGAAATCTTATTATTCCCAAGGATGAGTATGTCATCAACATATATAAAACAATAACTAAAATATGACACTTAACCAATTTTTAATACACATAGCCCTCAACAATACTCCTTAAAAATCCCAATTTTAATGTATATGAATCTGACTTTTAAGTCCACATACTTGGTGACTACTTTAATTCATACAGAGCTATTTAATTTAGAAACCATATTCTCTTTACCTCTTACCTCAAATTCTTACCTATTACTAGATTTCATTTGTAATGTCCCTTCCCTAATTAGCCCCAAAATTTTCCCTAAACTCATAATTGCACAAGGTTAGGGTTAGGGTTAACTATTTTTAGGGTTTCTTCTTAAAATAATGCAACCCAATTAGGATTCATAATCATAGTGTCATAGTTATATTTCTTTAAATAATATATATGAGGGTTATAAATCCATTTGATATATTGTTGGAGTTAACTTGGGGATGACTCAACCATAGAACTGATAAGGTGTGGTGACTTGATGAGGTTCCCTAGAAACCTCCTACCCTAGGCCCAAGAGCTGATTTATTATCCCTCTTGGACTCATGTGGCCCTTTCCATATAGATGAGGTGGTGTAACTAGTGTGGGGTCCTATTTTTGTTCTTCATCTCACCACTCTTAACTTGTCTCTAATGATTGAACACCCATTTACCATGGTAGGGATTGTGAGGATTCTTCACAATAATGATTTATCATGACATTTTCACACATCACCCCATAAAAAATGAGGAACCCCAATTTTCCTTTTTTTTTTATGTTAGTGTTTTAGAGGTCTTAGTGTTAGTCTCCAGTCTCTTACCTCTACAAATGGATCAATTCGTGGGTTTTCGATTAGGTACAAGGATGTTTTCAAGACAGTACTTCAATGTTTCAACAAAGAAGAGTGGACAAGGCACCCTCATAGTGCTATGGCCAAGTGTTGGTCTTCAAATTAGTGTTGAATTGGTTAGATGAATATTCTAATGCTACAAATGCATTCAGACAAGTCAAGGAAGAAAGAACACAATTTCCCAAGACCAATTCTGACAATTAAGTTTAGAGTTTAAATTCATGGGAATCAATCTTATTTGGTGTGTTTGGAAAAAGTGACGAGGTAGGGGAGTATGCTCTTATCCCATTTGGGAAAATCAGAAACCTTGACCCTTGAATCTAATCACTTTCCAATTTTATTACAAAGCTTTATTTGGGCTTGTTGGACGAGGTAAAAATATACTGGGATGACCCATGTGAGGATGAGGTGTGAGCCACACCACTCTAACTCATGTGAATAAAATTTACTTCTTGATCCTAAAGCTTCGGAAGTCAAATATCATTAGAGCTTATACTCAGATCTCACCTAAAATGAAGTAGGGTCTTTTGGTCTCAATTATGTTTATGTGACTACTTGTGCTAAGGTGCTTTGTGGGGCTCTAGGCCTAAATCATGCTTGCACGGAAACAGAGGGTATATTTGAATAGAGACCCTGACTAAATCCCCTAAGAGTAGAGACCATCTGATTTACCTCTAAAAGGTGATAATATTTTTGCAATAAAGATAGTAATTTCCCCAAGATACTCATCACATCATGCCCTGAATAGCATTTGGATTCAGATAATATGGCATCATAATAGGATCCATTACATACTTGGTGATGGTTGTATTCTGATTATCTTATGAGTGTGTACCTAAGTTTGTGAGAAAAGTTTTTCATGCTAAGGCATTTGCATAAGAATATGTGTGTTTAGCTCTAAATAAACTTGCTTGGCATGTTCAAAATTTAAATGGAAGATAATCACATCCATGAATGATATTCCTTATAATTGAAAACATTTTCACAACCTCGAAAACACTGGAATTCGTTAGACAAACCATGGTACTTGACAAAATTTCCTCATCTTTTCAACTAAGTGGAAAATGTAAAAATTTCACTAGAAGATCGCATTTGGGGTTTTAAGTTGCATGCAATGAATATAGTCACATCCAATAAATCTAGAATTCCATCTTGTAGTCCCATCTCGCATCTAGTGAACAGGCTCGCATCATGTATAGAACTAATCAAGGCAGTGTTGCATCTCATCATTTTAGGATCACATCTAATTGCTCACATATGGGATACAGAATACTTTTGCACGTGATAGAATCTTGAAATTTGTAGTATTGGATACCCTTTTTGCTTCTCAATCTGATTTATTTATCCTTGTTGGTAAACCTAAAGGTTTATCTCAGTTGAGTTGTAAGCATACCTTACATGTTTTCTAGGTTCATCGCAATCGATCCCAAGTCGTGTTGTCATGTTTCCAATCAATCCTCTCAGATTCCCGGCTCACTCTCAGGGAACTCTAACCCTCTAACGTTGGAATATATCACTTTGATATATCATACCCACACTTACCAAACCTTGGACAAATGCACTTGGACAATTTTAGACCTTTTGCCAGATTAGAACACTTTAACAAGATTGTTTACACGCTTTAATAGTTAACACAAGACATAACCAATATCCCATTAACGATTCAAAAAGACCTCCTAGACTGATCCAATTCCATCACAATGAGACATCCTAGATCAACCCTCTCTTTGATCAAGACTCACCTGATACACCACTTAACCCATGACAACAAGAAAAACCCGCGATGGAAGGACCTTACGAATGGAATGTTGAATTTGATGAACATAATGATGTTGAACATCGAGATGAAGATAATCATAATAATAATATTTTTGTATCCGATAGTGATGAGGACATAACAAAATAAGATTATCGCAGACTTAAGAAAATTAGGAAGTTTCAAAGGACGTTGGAGAAAATCATCGAAGAAGACAAAGAAAAATATTTTCTCCACTTGGCTTCTCTTGGAGTTAAACTTCCTAAAGACTATGACATTGATCAATTGAAATCCAAAGAGGTACAAAAACCTTTTTCAATTATCTCAAAACAACTATACACCTTGCAAATGGAGCTCAAAGAGCTTAAAAGAGAGAAAGAGTGACCAACAAAGAAATACTCTTTGGAGCACATATGTTTGTTCCCATTTGACAAGAGTCTAAACATGGTTCCTTTTCCACCAAACATGAGAGACCTAAATATGACAACTATATGGGAGACACAGATCCACATGATCATGTGAGAGAGTTTTATGTCCTAAGTATAGATTTCATGCATGAACCAACATACTTGATGAGGTTATTTACATGAAGCTTAGGGGGGAAGCCATGGAATGGTTCTCCAAACTAACGCCAAGCGTACAAACATTTGAAGAATTGATTCAAAGGTTCACCCAGTACTATTCCTATAACATACAACACAACATTACTATGATGGACCTCTGTAACACCAAATAATAGACAGGTGAATTTTTTACTCATTTCTTGCAAGGATGGAGAAAGATATTCGCAAGATACTCAAGAAAAATACCTAAGGTAGAAAAGATGAAAAATTTCACAAATAACTTGGCACCAAAAATGAATTATTCTCTTCAAATGCAAGGTTCTCCTAGCTTTGATAGAATGATCCAAAATGCCATACATGTTTAAGATGTCATGATCAAAAAATGAGAAATTATGCTTCACAACGAGAAGAAGTCCTTTAACAATTATAATAGCAACCCTAAATGGTTGAACAAAAACAAAGATGTTTTTAATGATGGAGTTGTGGAGGCATCAAATACGAATATTAAACCAGCCATGTTTAACCTTACAAACAGCCTACAAGAAAACAAAGAGGCTAAGGCAACAACAAAAACAACCCCATGAGTGAACAATGAGACAAAAAAGAATCAAACTTGGACTGCTAGACCCAAGCGTACCTTTACACCCTTGGGAAAATCCCTTGAGATAATTTCAAAAAATCTTTTGGACAACGAAATTGTTATGCTACTAGAGGCAAAAATGTGGGAACTAGAAGTAAAACCAAGGTGGTGGAATGAAAATTACTATTGTGCTTTTCATCAAAACAAAGAACACAAGACCAATGACTATGTAAAACTAAAGCATGTCATACAATATCTCATCGATTCAGATAAGATTAAGGTGGAGGGACATACTTAAAATGAAGATCATACAGCCTACACAAAGCCATTTCCTAATTATTAAAAAGAAGAAGCCTCTAAATCCAAAGGAAATGAAATGAACTATACCTACTCTAGTAATGATGTTGTTAATCATTGATATAATGATATATTGAAGTGTTGTGTTGTAGCTTTGCGGGTACAATATTCACACATACATGTATATCTCTCTCACACACATACATACAATGTGTGTGTGTGTGTGTGTGTCTCACATACATAGAGAGACATACATACACCTACACACACATGTATGCATGCACACATGCATGCATGCATTACACACACACATAAATAAATAATTAAACTTACTGCCAACTATTGTTTGAGTGCAGATCAATGGCCAGTGCATGAAAAATTCATGCACACAATAAATATATTGATTGATATGAGAACATTAAAAATTGTATTTACCGTATAGCCAGTTATTATTAGAGTGCATAGCAATGGCCAATGCATGAAAAATTTACACACAATAAATCTATTGACATATATGAACACATTCAAAAAGATATCTAAAAGTAATAAAAATGCAATGTACCTAATAAACATAAATCTTGGGCAATAAACATCCTCGCCTCCATATGACTTTGATTTCAAGTCTATAAAGAGTCAGGAAGCACTCATCTAACATTAGGAACATCTGCAATGCAGAAAAAAAAATCTCAAGTAAAATTCCCGATATGATAGTAAAAAAAGATGTAAATAAACAATTAATAAAACATAAGAAACACACATTATTAAGCTTCTAAGACATCTCTTATGATACGTTCCAGCCAAAAACATAGTAATGCTTTTTAGAAACAGAATAAATCTTCATCATGGCTTCTTCCTCACTACAAAATACATGAAATAGAATATATTTTCTCAAAGTGGGTACAGAAACCCTTGAAATCAAAGCCTATCAAAAATAAGCCTCCTAACTCTAATTCTTTAAAACTATCAAGTTGTCAAACCTTAAAGTGTCTCAACCCAAAATACAATACCATATACCTTAATGTCCAAAATGCATCGAAATCCAACTACATATTATCTCTTAAATTAGAACCATATATAAAACTTCTAAATCCCAAATTCAAAAACACTTTGAACCCAATAACCCAAAACCCTCAAGATCTTGAAGCCCACAAAACTATTTTCTAGGAAACTTGTCACCAAACCTTAGTAATCCTCCAATCTCCCTATTATGGAGATATTCTTAGGAAAATATAGATAATTGTTATGGAGCAATTAAGTACTTTGTAATCTGATGTAGGAATATCTTTATTGATTGTGTTCTCTATACAAAAATGTCATTATTAATCATTTAATTTTCTAATTTTGTACTTAACACAAGTTTCAAAGCTCCTTTTCTATGAATTTTTCTCCAAGATTCAAAATGCACCATAATCTTTTGAATGACTGTTTATTGAAACAGTCTGTGGAAATCTCCTGCCTCCCCTAGGATGGTCAAGGGATGCATGGGCTTTCCCTACATGTTTCCTTTTTTAGGAACACCCCTGATGTATTTTTTTATTTTTTCACAGGCAAAGATGTTTCTTTCCTGCACCATATCTATATTGTCTCCATTTCTATAGTGTGGGGATTCATATCCCTGTTATAGTCAATCAAAAAACTGAGATAGAGGATTACTTATCAATATGTGATCAAAAATAGTTTTCAAATTATTATAGTCTATATAACACTTAAAAGAAACACGTTGTACAATATGGAAACTTCAACAAATACAAGAAATGCCAAATTTGAATGGGAAATTGTATAAGAAAAAAAATTATCACCCAAGGATTGTCACAATTGTATCATTCAAAATCCAATGATTCAATACATAAGGTCTACCAGGTCCCATTTCTAGAATAATTAATTTAATATTTAGAAATGTCCAAATATCCTCAAATCAAAAGGACATTTAAATATTAAATTATTTTTTTAGAAACACTCAATGGGGGTGTTGGAATTTATGCCATTTTGGAAAAGCTATTGCAGGAAAACTTATAGAAAGTTTCCATCATTACAACTGGAGGAGAATCTTTGATAACTCAATGACAAATTTTGGAAATGGGTTAGTGCACAAAGATGGGGGACCAAAAAGGGGGAAAAAGATGCAAATTTTTTTCTGAAATCGCTAAACTCTAAACTTTGGTAAGAAATTAAAGATACTTAATCTCAAAATTTAAAGATGTGACAAGAATAAGAGTTGTATTACTCTGAATCTAGTTTCTGAACTATTAATTTATTTTGAAAATGGTGGAGATTAAGGCCTTGAAAAAGGGGGAGCATAAAAAGTGGTCCTATTTTTTGTGAAAAAATAGAACATAGCATTTGGTGTGCTCCCTCTAAAATGTTAACTTGTTTTTTTATTTTTTTAATCACTCTGGTGAGAAGTTAGCTAACACCATTTAGTTTATCCTAAATTATTTTGCTAATTTTTTATGAACGTGTGATTTTTTACGAATTTCCAAAGTGGAGACATCCTAAAAATGTGAAATCTGAGTGTGCTCCCCATAGAAATTAATGAAAACTAATTGAAAATCAATTTTTTTTTTTAAGTGTGTAGATTGGATTCTAGTTTCCAAAAAATTAACTTGTTTTAAAATCCGATAAACGAGCCAAAATCTATGCCCAAAATAGTACTCATTGGTTTTTTACAAAAATTGGACATACTTACAAAAGAAATTAGGAATCAAAAGCTTAACATAGTCAGAATTCAAAAAGAAATATATGGATAGATAGCTAATAGAGAGATCTATAAGATCTTGTTGTCTGATTTTGTTGTCATTGAGCGACGCGCAAACCTGATGGGGAGCACACATGAAAAAATGTGATTTTTTTGTATATTTATTGGAAAACACATCAAAGGCCTATTTGAATCATCCAAGCCTTTGGGTTGGATACCCAAGAAAAATATAAGCCTTAGGATTGATGGTTCTCAATGTAGTTAAAAGGTGCATGCCATATATGGTGTATATCCTATATGGCATGCGTCATATATATGTAAAAAAATTGTGCAATGTTGCATATTTCACATATATCACATTGTTGCACTTTTCACATATGTGGAGTACGCTAAATGTGAAATATGAAACAATGTAATATTATACCCCTCTCTCTCTCTATCACTCTCTCTCACCCTCTCTCCCATCTTCCCTTCATATCCTCTCTCTCTATCTCATCCTCTATCTCTCTCATTATCCTATTCCTTCTCTCTCATTATCGTATTCGCTCTCTTGTGTTATCTTATTCTCCCTCTCTCTATCTCATCCTCCCTCACTCTCATTATCCTACTCTCTCTCTCTCTCCCCTTCTCATCTCTCCCTCACCCTCTCCCTCTCCCTCTCATGTCAATGTAGAGGAAGAGAGAGGGTGAGAAG
>MU227908.1:947577-958118 GCA_018584345.1 Thuja plicata
ATGTATATATATATATATGTATGTATGTATGTATATATATACATATACATATATACATATGTGTGTGTGTGTAGTCGGAAAATGGAAGCACTTCCATTATGGACTGGTTTAGCCTTCCGAGTAAATGGTTTGGGGTTATGTCAAGCACCTTGAATGGGTCTTTGACTTGGATCTAGCTTTCTCCCCTATTTTTCCCCATTTCCCAGTTTTCTCTGGCCTGTTTCTGGCATCCTAAATTGCAAAATTGAGATTTTTGACCTCAGGGTCAAAATTGACCTTTATGGGTCAAGGTCGACATCAACCTTGACCTAGGTCAAGGTTGACCTTGACCTTGACCTAGGTCAGAATCAACCTTAATTCTAACCTAGGGTCCAGATTTCAAGTTTCTAGGGTTTTCGGATGTCGAGCTTCGAAAAATTTCATTTCCTACTTCCAGGTCAGTTGTTTTGGGTTCCAAAATGATTACTCTTAAATTATATTTAATATAGGTCCTCTTCTAGGGATATAGGTCTAATTGGAATTTAATTCTCATATGTAGGCCTCTCTAGAAGATTGTGCCCTAGATTCATATATAAGGAAGCTTTCTCCTCTCATTTTCTCTAACCATCTAAGACTTAAAAAGGACAACTATATGCATGATCTATTGAAGAAAGCATCTACTCTCAAGAATTCAAGCATCCAATTCATCAAGGAGATCCATTGGTAGTCATTGAAGGATTCAAAGCTCTATGGAGCTCTCTTGTTGAAGATTTTTCCATCCACATCCTTGCAAGCATTTTCTTATTCCAATATCCATTCAAGATTGGTGTTGAAGATCTACAAGCAATGATTTGAGACATCCTACATCCAACATTCCACATTCTACATCCATTTGGTGCAGACATACTTGTGGATCCACGGATTTGAATCTGCCACAAAGGTTTCTATACAAGCAAGTTGAATTTGTTCATTTACTTTGTTTATCTATGCAATTTCAATTCAATTATAAGGTTAATTCCAAAACCGTGGTTCGACCAAAGAAAACCCCTCCCCCCAAAACACAAATCCATTTTTCTTGTAGGTATAGGTTTGGAACAGTGAATTGAAGTGTAGATCTGGATACCCTTTTTAGCGAACTATCAAGACCTGGAAATAGATTTTCTATCAAAGATTTTGGGTCAAAGTCAACATTTCTCTCTGGGTCAGAATCAAAGATTTCTCTCTAGGTCAGAATCAACATTTCTCTCTGGGTTAGAATTAGAAATTCTGGGTCAAGGTCGACATTGACTTGAGGGTCAAAATCAGAACTGAGCTAGATCAGAAAAAGATTTTTGGGTTTTATAGATCTCACAATTTTGGTTTAGGTATGCGAAAATCAATAGTTTCTGAGACCGTCTGACAGGGTTTTCAGCAGGTTCTTTTTCGGAGGTATGTATTTTATTCCATTTTCCTCTACAAACATTTCTAGATCTACATTCCTTATCAATTACAATTAAATGTAAGATGATTAATGGAGGCATAGGGTTTCATTTATGTGTAAATATCTATTGTTCAACATCCTATCTAGAGACCTCCATTTTCTCTATTACATTTTGGTGAACCCGACAAGCTTACCCCCTATCTTTTGTGGAATTAGATGCCCTATTGTGTGTGTGGTGTTGAATTTCCTTTTTCATGCCTATAGATTTCATTTGAATGTATTTGGATATATCTAGATCTATTTTCTATGCATTTCTTTATTCATTATTATGTTGCACAAGTTGTTTCAAATATTTTACAATGTGCTTTATTGATAGGGATGATAATCCTCCTATTTGGGATGAACCTTTGAATTTGGATATTGATTACTCTCTTCCTCATGAAGCCATTGTGGATGATTCTATTTTTTCAAATGAACCCTTGGATAAATACATTGATTTATCCCCTCCTCATGAAGATTCTTTGATACAAGAGGGTGATTTAATAATGGATGACATATTCATACATGATGGTGACTCTTTTTCTAAAACACACTCCCCTTATGTAGACATTTTAGAGAAAGAAGAAAACATTATAGATGTTTTACCTCCATTTGGGATTCCTTCTAGTGATGAGGCATTAGCGGAGAATGATGTGAATTCCTTTAATGTTCTCCCTCTTAGTGATGATCTTATGGAGAATCAAGATCCCACCTCATCTCCTCCTAGGATGTATTATTTGATTCCTTCTTGTGAACTTGTTTGTAGTATTGAGACAACTAACATGGTTTATCCAAAACCCTTGTTGACTATTAAAGGTTTGCCTCACATTACTATCAAAGGTAAACCTATGGAGTCTTTAGATTTAGTCAATGATCAAGATTTAATAGCTCACACCTATCGTACAAGGAATAACCCTTGACCTAATCTAGTGGTTCCTACTTCTTTACCACCTTCTTAACCCACTCTCCCTACTCCACCCCGTCTTCCTAGCTAGGAGTATGATTTGATAAACCAATTACGCAATACCCCTGCCAAGATTTCTTTATGGGAGCTTCTTCAAACTTCACCTACATACCATGAAGCCTTGCAAAAAGCTCTAGAAACTCTTCCCACTCTACCTCCTACTCAAGAGAACACCAATGCCTTTCTAGAGTGCATGTATGCTACCTCAGGTCCTCCTGACATTGTATTTACTCAAAAGGATTTACCTTCTAAAGAAATATAGAGTCAATATGATGCCCTTATGTTTTTTGTTACTATCAATAAGAGTATCATTCGTAGGACCTTGATTGATAATGGATCTATGATTAATATTTGTAGCATGGACATGCTCAAAGCGATTAAATCTGATCTTTCAACTATTCAACCTGATAATTCTCCTATACATGGCTTTGATAACATTGATAAGAAACCTTTGGGCATCATTACCTTACCTATCAATGTAGGTCTGGTCATCCTACATACTCCTTTTCATGTTATGCATGGAACTCTTAATTATAATCTCCTTTTGGGTAGACCTTGGTTGCATGAGATGCATGTTGTTCCTTCCACCCTTCACCGTAAAGTCAAGTTTATTCACAAAAACATGGTATATACACTTCATGCACCAAATCCTTGTTTGAATATTCAAACCCACAAGAATCCTATTCATAATAGTAATCCTTCTTCCTCTAATGCTCTTCCTGGAGATGATTGGAGAACCTTCAATTTTAATCCTACCTTTATTGGAGAGTATAAGGTTTATGATCTTGATTTTATGAAGCAACAAAGAGAGTTTAGACAATGAGATTTTTCTTCTACTTCTAATGTCCTTCGTGATAATTTTGTTGCTGCTTCTACCCACTATGAATTTGTCAAACCTACTAATGATGACATACTAACTACTGAATTTCCATTAAAACCTTCTGATATGGCTTCTTGTTATGGTCTTGGTTATCATTTACTAGTTAAAAAAGGATTCCATGGTCAAGGATGTGGTAACCATAAATAGGGAATTTAAATGCCCTTATAGAATGGGGGGCATGATAATTCTTATGGATTGGGATTTAATCCTCAACAACACATCAATGTTACCAACATCTCAAATAACACTTGAAAACATGATGACCCTATGAAGGATTTTGACCGAGAGGTTCTTTTGCCTAAACTCCTTTGTGCTAAGATGATTACTAGACCTAAAGGCAAAAATAAACATAGTCCACACTTGAAGACTCTTCCTTTTTGTTTGTATCATAGATTTCATGATCACTCTACTAATGAATGTCAAGCTTTACATCATAAGATTAGGCAGCTCATTGATAGTGAAGTTATTTATATATCATGTGGCAATGAGTTTTATTTCAATCCTGTTTTCTCTAAAAAAAATTATGTTCCTATTATGGAGCTCCACATTATGTAAACAATGATAGCCTAATCCTTGGGGGATCATTGTATTTCATAGTGTTGTGAATGATATAATAGGTCCCCTTTCATCCTTGTTCCTATGCTTGGGGGGCAAGGATGCCATCTCCTTCTTTTTTGTCTTTCCGGGATCCACTTTTCCCTTGGTTAAGCAGTATCTATCTATTATGTGATATCCAATCATACATGAAAATTTTGGTTTGCATCAGGGATCTATGTCCTTGATTATAACCTATTTCATTTTTTGGCATTGGGTTTCCATGGTTGATAAATCTCTCAGCTTGTAAACTGAATAGTGGGCTATCCCTCACAAGGGTTACTTTTTCACTTCTTGCATGATATCTATTTGCATTTTTCCCTTCCATGGCCTCATAGGAGCTATGACCTTCTTGGCTTGGACTAGGTGTTGTCTATGGATATTGTCTTGATGTTGAGGAAGGCTTTATCCTTGTTCTTTTCTTTCCTTAACATGTCAAAAATAGTATGTACTTTTCCATCTTAAGGAGGGAGGCATACATACGGCCTCCCTCATTTTATATTATGCATTTTTGTACTAACCTTTTGTTTTGCAGCATGCTAAATCCTCTGAAGGTAATGCACATAAGTTTCTAAATCTTGAAGAGATACGCATTCAATTACAATTAAATATGCTAAATCCTCAGAAGGTAACGCACATAAGTTGCTAAATCCTGAAGATATATGTATTTTACAAATGTATTCAATGGTGATATGAGGATATGGATCCATGGGTACTTCATAAAAGCCATTAGAAGATGCACTACATACATGCACAAAGCCGCCAGAAGGTGCACAACTTTATGGGGTGACTATCAAGTGCTTGCTTGGTAGGACATCCTATCCTTTTTGAAGTTCACAGTGAGAAACACACATCTTACTGGGAAACCTAACCACTCCTCTCTCTCTCTCTCTCTCTCTCTCTCTCTCTCTCTCTGACTGGTGATGTCTCTCTTATCATAATCTTAGGGTTGACAAAGACTTGAGTCCCTGGGGTCTTGAGTATTCCATTTTCCCTTTTGATTTCAATAAGATTATCTTTTCTTCATGATCTCCTTTACCAAGAGTTTTCATCGAGTCCATACTCTTGCTAAAGTGGGGACTAAATATATAGTCAGAAAGTGGAAGCACTTCCATTGTGGACTGGTTTAGTCTTTTGAGTAAGTGGCTTGGGGTCATGTCAAGTGCCTTGAATGGGTCTTTGACTTGGATCTAGCTTTCTCCCCTATTCTGCCCCATTTCCCACTTTTCTCCAACCTATTTCTGGCATCCTAAACTACAAAACTAAGATTTTTGACCTCAGGGTCAAAATCAACCTTTCTGGGTCAAGGTCAACCTCGACCTTGACCTAGGTCAAGGTCGACCTTGACCTTGAACTAGGTCAGAATTGAACTTAATTCTAACCTAGGGTCCAGATTTCAAGTTTCTGGGGTTTCCGGATGTCGAGCTTCAGAAAAGTTCATTTCCCGCTTTCGGGTTGGCTGTTTTGGGTTCCAAAATGATGACTCTTAAATTATATTTAATATAGGTCCTCTTCTAGGGATATAGGTCTAATTAGAATTTAATTCTCCTATGTAGGCCTCTCTAGAAGATTGTGCCCTAGATTCATATATAAGGAAGCTTTCTCCTCTCATTTTCTCTAACCATCTAAGACTTCAAAAGGACAACTCTATGCATGATCTATTGAAGCAAGCATCTACTCTCAAGAATTCAAGTATTCAAGCATCCAATTCATCAAGGAGATCCATTGGTATCCATTGAATGATTCAAAGCTCTATGGAGCTCTCTTGTTGAAGATTTCTCCATCCACATCCATGCAAGCCTTTTCTTATTCCAAGATCCATTCAAGATTGGTGTTGAATATATACAAGCAATTGATTTGAGACATCCTACATCCAAAATTCCACATTCTACATCCAGTGCATACATACTTGTGGAGCCACGGATTCAAATCTGCCACAAAGGTTTCTATACAAGTGAGGTGAATTTGTTCATTTACTTTGTTTATCTATGCAATTTTGATGAAGGGGACTCCCCTTAATACCACAAATACACAATATAAATACAGAGAAACAACAAAAATTTGCAAG
The DNA here is from genome assembly GCA_018584345.1 of Thuja plicata. Classification (NCBI taxonomy): domain Eukaryota; kingdom Viridiplantae; phylum Streptophyta; class Pinopsida; order Cupressales; family Cupressaceae; genus Thuja; species Thuja plicata. Next base: position 953,522 of record MU227908.1, read on the forward strand.
AACAGAAAATTGGCTTCTTATTGGCTCCACAAATATGGAATTACAAACTTCATAATTACAATATCAAAAGCCACATGGGCATCCCTTACAATAATCTGTAGGACAAAGCCTCCAATAGCCACCCCGAACTGCCCTAGAAAAGACTACGGGCCTTCCTTAAATAGGCAATTTTCCACCGCCCGAGAAGGTTCCAGAAATCTAGCCATTAAGGCCGACTACCCTTAGCATTTAATTATTTTTCACTTTTATTACAAAAGGGTCAGCTATAAATATTTACAAAATATGAGATTAGGTAGCCCAACTTCCGAAATCCATAACTTTTGAATTGTAGCTCCGATTGGCTATTATAAAAAAATTTTGGAAAGGGGAGATTGTGATCTACAGTGGCTAACACATGAAGCGCCAATCAATCGGGGGTTTGACCTCAATTCGAAGCCTCTAAGGTCCTAAAAATTGAGCTCAAAGGTTACACACCCTAAAATCTCAACAGTAAATCCTTAATAACTTTGCCAATACAGATGCTATGGCAATGAAACTCAATTGGCATGCTTATATGACTAAGATGATCCTTCACCTGAAAAATTAGAACATTCTGAGTTCAAATTGCCAACTTACTAAAAATAGCAACTTTGTACAAAATAGCCCTTATTGAATAGAAAACACATATTTTTGGGTGATGCAAGATTGCCCTTACACCCAGGATGCTCCTGCATCAAATTTAAATTCAATTATAAGGTTAATTCCAAAACCTAGGGTTTGACAAAGGCAAACCCCTCCCCCCAACAAACAAATCCATTTTTCTTGTAGGTACAGGTTCAGAATAGTGAATTGAAGTGCAGATCTGGATACCCTTTTCAGCGAACTATTGGGATTTGGAAATTGATTTTTTGTCATAGATTTTGGGTCAAAGTCAACATTTCTCTCTAGGTCAGAATTAGAGATTTCTCTCTGGGTCATAATTGACATTTCTCTCTAGGTCAGAATCAAAAATTCTGGGTCAAGGTTGACATTGACTTGAGGGTCAAAATTGGAACTGAGCCAGATCGGAAAAATATTTCTGGGTTTTGTAGATCTTGTAGTTTCGGTTAAGGCACATGAAAATCAATAGTTTCTGAGACCATCTGACATGGTTTTCAATAGGTTCTTTTTCAAAAGTATGTGTTTGAATTCCATTTTCCTTTACAAACATTTCTAGATCTACATTCCTTATCAATTATGATTAAATGTAATATGATTAATGGAGGCATAGGGTTTCATTTATGTGTGAATTGTTAGTAATAACTGAGAGGGGGGGTGAATCAGTGGCCTCAAAGATTTATCCTTTTAAACTTTAATCCACCAATTAATACACCTACGATTATTAAGTCCCTACAAGATGTATGCCTTTGAAATACTTGAAACAAATGATTGTCTGTTAGTTTACCTTGTCTGTCCTTCTTCTCCTTGATTACCAATAAGTAGTAAAACTTATTTACCGATACTCAGTAAATATGTAGAGTATACCAATCAATCCAGAAATGCAAATGTGAAATGTAAAATAATAAAGTAATAAACCATACACACATAACACATGGATTTTAACATGGAAACCCTGTTAAGGCAAAAACTACTGGGACCGGTACCCCAAATTTTCACTCTTCTGAAGTGAGCCCTTTTAGGAGCCAACCCTGTTAAAGGTTACAAATACACTGTTAAGTGTGACCTTGTTAGAGGATTTTTATACATAGATTGTCACTAAGTATCTGGAATCTACGCTACCATCCTTGAATCAGCCTTTAGACTGTCAATAGGCTTTATGCTAATCTTACTACCATCCTTGAATCAGCCTCCTTCTTAGACTGTCAATAGGCTTTAGGTAAGACCAATGCTACTATCATGAGTCAACCTTTTTGGTAATCTATTAGGATATACCTCAATTATAAAAGATTGTTAAGTCCTGTTGTATTAAGAGACTTAATGCTTCAATGGTTAAACTAAAACACAATGACTTGTTTCTAATGCAACTTTGAATTGTAGATATTCAGATCTATTTACATAAAATACCTCTCTGATCAATGTATCAATTCAATTCCTTTGTGCTTCACACTTTTTTCTCAGTGATGTTGTGCTTTGCTGTTCGTCGGTGTCTGCAGAATTTATTAGCTCTCCTTTAGCTTGATTGATCAGGACTGTATGAAGCTTAACCTTCATCAGTTTCTCTTCAGCATCTTCTCTCAATTCACTCCCCCATATATCTAAGTGTGTATGGAAATTAATTATTCTTGTCTCTTATATAGACATGATATTATGATTCTTGATTCTTGGCGTGAAAAATAATCCAGCCAAATTGATTTACGGCTTTAACTCCTGATTTATCTCATATTTATCTTCTTGCCAACTGTATAAATCAATTGCTTTAACTGTGGTCAAATAAAACAACCAGTTAAGTCTATCTTTAGCCTCTCCCAACTAGATATTCTATCATTTTCTGATCTCTCTATTCTGTTGGTCAATTCTGCAGTTCGTCGTCGGTGAAAACTGCCAGTTCTATTGGTGCAACTTTAGTTAGCTTCGAGATCTCCGTCCATCGGGCATCATTGGATCTTTCTCATCGGGCAACACCATTTTCATCTCATCGGGCATCTTTTGATTCTACTTCATTGAGCAACACTGTCTTCTGCTCATCGGGTATCACTGTGACTTTATCTTTGTCTTTACCGATGGTGTGCACTCTGTCAGTGTGGTCTGTCACTTAGTGAATACTTGACTTTTATGCATTGCTGAAATCATAACCTCTGTTCCATTAATTCTATGGAGTCTTTGGCATTATGTATATGACCATATAGATGATATCAATTTGACATCAATGACAATACAAACCATTAACTGATTTAATGTCTTGCATCATCTTCAACTTAACATTATCAAACATACAATCAGTTACATGTCATCAATCTCTCCCTTTGGCATTGATGGCAACAATTTTTATTATCATACTATATTATTTCTAATACAACATGAAATACAATTGTTGAGATTCATCAAATTACCAATCAGTTTATTTTGATAACTGATAAAAATGTCTGACTACCGGTAAGCTCTGTGTAAGCTTAGATTTGATTCTTGCAGCTTTTTTGTTTCTTCTTCTGATGTGTTGTATCCTTTTTCTGTGTCAATTTCTCTATTGACTGTTCTTCTTCTTTGATGTCTCTGTCTTTTGTTTGCAATTTTGATACAAATTCTCTCGCTATGGATATGATCTCTCCCTATTTGGAGTAATCTGATAATGAATATTTTTTTATGATAACATGGATACATTCTCTCCCTTTGACATTAATGCCAAACAAATATTTTCAAAAATATCTGACATTCTGTCAAACAATTTCTTCTCTCCATAATATATTCCTTGAATTTCCCTTATCCATCATCAATATAACAATTTTCTCTGGTGCTTGGTTCTGATATATACCTTTTTGTATATAGATGTAGCATTGAAGTTCAGGTTCTGCTTGCATCAATCATGAATGATATTCTGATAATATATGGCTGATGTAGTTTTCGGTCCTTTTACTGATTGATAGACATGGGTTTGACCCCTAGTCTTTTCCTCAAGTACTCAAATGTGTCCTTGGGCAGTGGCTTGGTGAAGATATCAGCCAATTGTTCTTTTGATTGCACATATTCAAGTATGACCTCTTTTTATTGAACTTGTTCTCTCAAATAATGATACTTGATGGCAATGTGTTTAGTCTTTGCATGCATGACTAGATTCTTGGAAATATTTATTGCACTCATGTTATCACAATAGATAATTACCGGTTCTTTGATCTTCATATGCATACCTTCCAGCAACTATTTGATCCATGCAATATTTGAGCAGTTTGCAGCAGCAGCAACATATTCTGCTTTTGTAGTGGATTGAGAGATGCATCCTTGCTTCTTGCTAATCCATGTGATAAGTCTGTCACCCATAAAGAATGATCCTCCAGTTGTTCTCTTCCGGTCATCAAGATTTATAGCCCAATCAGCGTCGGTAAACACTTTTAGTTCAAATTTGCCTTCTCATCTATACCATAAGCCAAATTCCTCAGTATTCTTTAGATATCTTAGGATTCTTTTCACAGCAGTTATGTGTGATTCCCTGGGATTAGCAGAAAATATAGCAACAATTCCTACTGCATGTGCAATATCTGGTCTAGTGTGTACAAAATACATGATTTTTCCTATCATTGATTTTTATAGAGTCTGATTTACCTCTGTTGTATTGTCTTCTTTTGTTAATTTGCATCTAGTAGTCATCGGTGTTCCAAAAGGTTTGGAATCTTCCATCTTGAATATTTTCAGGACTTCTTTGATGCATTTGGACTGTGTAATGAAAATGCCTTCACTTTGTTGAATGATCTGTAGACCAAGAAAGAACTTGATCTCTCCAAACATAGACATCTCAAATTCTTTGCTCATCTCATCAGCAAACTATTTGCATAGCATATAATTTCCTCCAAATATGATGTCATCAACAAATATTTTAGCAATCAAAGTGTTAGCATTAGTATCTTCTTTTAAATAAAGATTGTTGTTTTCACTAGTCCTCATGAATCCAATACTTATTAGATAGGAA
>MU227908.1:964622-979275 GCA_018584345.1 Thuja plicata
CCCTCTCTCTCTCTCTCTCTCTCTCTCTCTCTCTCTCTCTCTCTCTCTCTCTCTCTCTCTCTCTCTCTCTCTCTCTCTTAGCATCTCTCTCTCCCCCATCCCCTTTTCATCCTTTCTCTCCATATCTCTCTCTCCCTCTCTCCATGTTTTTTGTTGCATTTTGTGTAAACCATATATAGTGTGTGCCATATATAATGGTATATGCCATATTTAGAATACTAAAAAATGGTAAAAAAGGCAAGGAACTTTTGATTGAGGTGCACATTTCTATACTCTGTCTGGTTTATATTTATTATATGAAATGCATATGCTTTTCATGGTGTTGACTCTCACAAAAAGAATATTCTATCTATATATGGTGAAATGGTGATCAATGGTAAACCACCAAGTCATGCATGTACATTAAAAAGGGACCCTAAAATGTGATCCCTTTTGGACTAGATCTAATCAGCACAACCCAAGTAGATGAAGGGATGCTAATGCATGATCTAATCTTGGAAAGAATTGTGTGATTTTAGGGTCTTATTTCCTTGAAAGTTCTATCAGGCTGTATGGCATGCTAGTCAATCCATCTAGGATATTTCCTCAAATATTGTATGTTAATAAGGGATCCAGCAAAGAGTGATTTGTCCTTGAGGATTGTTTTTCTATAAAGGATCAAAATAAAAAGGAGGGATCGATCCTTAAGGATTGTATGTCCATAAGGGATCCAAACTGTAAAACATCATCGAAATATAGTGCATGTCTACAAAAGTGTGGGCGAAGTGTATGCTCCATGTTAAATCTATTGCAAGTACCTTAATGGGAGGAAAGGCTTTAACAAAGTGTACGTGCATCCACTATAAATGTGTCCACTATGAAATTCCCCCAAGAAAGGAAAAATCAAGGGAAATAAGTACATGACAAAAGAGATCATGAAAGGGATCTGCCAACTGTGGGGTCAGTAATTAATATGATATCTCATGTATATCATAATTATGTCAAAATAAATTGTCATCATCCCCCAAAGGAAGTAGAACTACAACACAATGGAAGAAAGGTACATAAGAGTTACAAAGAAGAGTCTTTTTTTCTGGCATCATGGAGACCCAAAAGAATAGGTTCTACCATTTTGCATCATCCTAAACCGACAACACAAAGGTGCATTTATGAACAATGGCACCTGTACAACTTTAAAAGTAATGACATATAGAAGAAGAGAGATAAAAATAGAAGAATGATTACAAAATTGAAATTCCTTTATCACCTTGAGACAAAAGAGAAACAAGGGTCATTTGAAATAAATCTAAACAAGACATGTAAAAAGAAGCACATCATGGGGGAAACACAACATGACAAACAAGAAAACAAAAAAGAAAAGAAAGAGAAATAGAAAGGATCCACTGTGAAAGAGGAGCTGATAAAGCATATCGCCTGGCCCCCCATCTCATTCTATAGTATTTAGGGAAGGTAGGAAAATCACAAGAGGAGCAACATCAAGCACAACATATGGAACAATAGCCAAACAAGGACCCTGTTGTGAAGAGAGGTCATTGTGTTCATCATTAGGAGTGATAGATAATTGTTGTGAAAGCATAGCTCATAAATAATTATCAATATAATTAGGCTCATACATATCATAAAAATCACTAGCATACATATCATTGTTAGTATCATGAACGTCAACATCAAGAGTGTCTTCTTCATCAAGATTAATTGTAATAGAATCCAAGATATGAATAGAATTTTCATATTTGTTCAGTTTATCTTGGTTTAAATTCATTTCCTCCATAAGCTCAAGCATGGGTTGGTCAAACAAAATTGAAGTATGAGGAGGATTATAAGATGAAGAAATATTTTTGGAAGCATGTTCATGGGTTCTACCATGATGTTTGTTATGATGATCACGAGCATGATGGTTACATTTTGTTTTGTTAAATATTTGCGTTGGGATAGGATCAATCAACATCAGGTCATTTTCTTCTTTACAAGGAAGAACTTAAGAAACCACACTATGTTGAGAGATAAATGTAAGAGGATGTGGATAAGGAGGAATAGGTAGTGTAGGAATAAGTTCACAACTAGGATCATCCTTAGGTTTGCTAATTTCACAAATTTTTTAATCTTAAGGGCTTGGTATGAGCGGAAAATATAATCAGGATGAACCTTAGTTGGTTGAGGAATGTAAGGCCAAAATAAATCAAGGTAAATAGACTCGCGAGGCACAGAAGGCTCATAAATACTATGGTTAATAGTCATGATCTCTCCATTATAGGGAAATTTAACACATTTATGAATAGTATAATCCATGATATTCATAGAGGTAAGTCAAGGAAGACCAAATTTTACTTAAAATTGATCAAAAGTAGGTATAACGGTGAAAGTAGTATCCAAAGTTTTACCACCAACTTCCATGGGAAAATAAATGGAACCATGGGAAGGATAAAGGAAACTATTTCAAGTTTGAATCAAGACATCAAATTTATCATATAAATCTTTATGCAATTTTTTACTAAAAAGATGCTCTTAAGTTATCACATTCACCATACAAGTGCGATCACTAAAGGTACCATGGGAAGGAATACCATCAACTCTAGTGACAATGTAAAGAGGACCATCAGGTGTCTTAATTATTTCAGTAGGATCAAAGGTAATGCAAGATTGAGGTGGAGGTTGAGATTTAGATTGAGATTGGGGTTTAGGTTGAGGTTTAACATGTTCAATTTTGTAGACAATGTGAGAGGCTTCATAAAATTTGTCATCATATTAATGTGCATGGAAGAAGAAGGTTGTTCAATAGTATTGTTTAAATGACTTGGAAAAGGATTAGTGTATATTTGCAAATTCTAATTCAGAGGTGCAACTGATTTTTTTTCATGGTTAATATCATCATCTAGAGATATAGCATTAGAATCAATAAGGTCTTGAAACACATTTTTGAAGGAATAGAATTTTTCAGTATCATGACCATGTTTATGATGGAATTGATAGAAAGCTTTGGGATCAAAGAATATAGAGGGTGGTTTGAATGGGTCAATTGGTTTGATAGGAGGAAGTTTAATCATGTTTGCATTTACTAACTTCAACATCACATTCTACAAATGTTCAGAAAGTGGAGTAAAAGTACAAGATTTAAACATAGAGGACAAAGGAGCCACACCTTTGGATGTTGTTTCCACTTGTTCATCAACTATGTTGGATTATTTGTTGATTTTGATGTAGTTGTTAGTCTTTTTAATTATTTTTTAAATTGGATGCGGCATCACTCTTATCAACAAGAATAGGATTCATTGGAGTGTTGCTCTCAAATTGACTCACTTGAAGTTGATAATGATGAAGCACTACACATAATTGTGAAAAGGAAGAGAACTTAGTAAGGAGTATCTTATCTCTAACATTCTTTTGTAAATTAGTAATGAAAGTGTGTTTTATATCAATATCAGGCACAGGATAAGAAATCTGAGCATGCAAATGCTTAAATCTACCAATAAAGTCACTAAATTTTTCTTTAACTCCTTGCTTACAGTGCATAAAATCAATCAAACTAATTTGACAATCAATGTTGTTTTGAAATTGTTGAATAAAAGCATTGGAAATCTTGTGGAATGAATCAATTGAATAAGGAGGCAAAGAACAATACCATTGCAAATATTTGTCTCAAAAGGTTCTAGTAAATAATTTTTTCATGAACCTATAGTCGTGAGAAAAATCACTACACAAGGTTTTAAAAGTTTTAACATGAGCCACATGATCACCCTTACCATTATAAGTCTCAAGATGAGGAATCTCAATACTTCGTGGAATAACAACTAGGATAATAGCTATGGAAAAAGGACTAGAAATATCACATGTGGGAATGTTGAATTTAGATTGAGCCAAAGAAGCAAGGTTTTTTTTCAAAGAAGACATGGTTTGAGCTAAGTTATTAATGGTAGAATCAGTAGAAGAAATGGTAGTGGGAGAAACATTGGAAATGTTAGGAATACTATGGGAAATGGAGGGAATGTTAGAAGAAGCATGAATCATGGTAGGATTATTAGTGGAAGTATGATTGGGATATGAAAAAGGAACACTTTGATAAGGAGGCATAGATGAAGGCAATGAAACACATCAAACACTCATAGGAAGAGAAGGAAGAATAGGATTAGGGAGACTCACATCTATGGGGTTATAGATTTTTATTGAAGTTTTGATAAGAGGTGGAGCATAAGTGGAAGTACTAGGAATGGAAGTGGAGATAGTAAATGAAGTTTCAACACTTGTAGTAGAGGGGAAATAGCCTAATTCTTGAGCACATTTCATAAGAGGTTTAACATTGAGATAAATGAGATGGTAAATTATATGCAAGAGATTAAGACCATGTTCATCACTATAAATGAGTTTCTTTAAACATTCTACAAGGGAAAGAGCTTCAATATTATGATTCTCTTGAGCTCACCAATGTTTCAAATTCATGAGTTAGATTTTGCACTTGGGTGGGAGGGACTCTTAATGCTTCATCTTCATCATGAGAATAATAAGAAGAGTTTTTCTCCATGATAGGATTGGTATCATTAGGATACATATTGGTTTCATCGAGATTCCTAAGAAAGAAGGGAGGTTCACAATCAAAGGAACCCATGAGTCTACAACTTCTTCTAACCAAAATACTATAGGTTGGATTTAAAGTGATAAAGCCCATACATAAAGGATGAAAGGAAATTAATATTGGATGCAATAATGTAATGTAAATAGATATTATCACAATGTATACAAATTAGATCAAGATATGAAAGAAGATTTAATACCAAAAGAACCTATATATAAATGCACACCATGTAACCAAAAAAAATTGGACACAAAGTAGATATAAATATGGGAAGGAAAATATATCTAACCAAATAATGCAAAATATAATGTATCTATGTAAAGGAAATATAACACAAAGATCAAAAGAAGAAATGTGATAAGTCGGGTTCACCAAAATGTATATGCTCAACACACAATAATATAAATGCAATTTCAAGGATAACCAGATAGATGCAAAGAATATCTAACTACCAAATAAAGAAGCATGAAGCATGAAAGTGGTGGGTTCACCAAAATGTATATGGTGAAATGGTGATCAGTGGTAAAACACCAATTCATGCATTTACATTTAAAAGGGACCCTAAAATGTGATCCCTTTTGAACTAGATCTGATCAACACAACCCAAGTAGATGAAGGGAAGCTAATGCATGATCTAGTATTCGAAGGAATTGTGTGATTTTAGGGTCTTCTTTCCATTTATGTAGGGAAGAAATGATAGAAATAGAATATATGCAAGTAAAGTAAAATAAAAAATCATACAATGATAATCAACATATCAAATCCAGTGTATCAAAGTAAGTGCTACAAAGGAATAAGGATGATGAATAACTCACCTTGGAGGATAGTAGAGGATGGAAATTTAGCTCTGTAAAAACCATGTCAGACTGTACTAAAACTGGAAACAGATCAAGATCTAAAAAGCTACAGGTTGGAGCTCTTTGTTGTGAAAATTTGAGTGTTGTACGAATAGGTCAAACCTGGTTCGACCTATACCCAAGTATAGTTAAAATGTGGTTAGACCTATATACTTGAGGTATAAATATGAAGGTCTTGTGATTATGACTAATACTACACTTCTAGATCTGCAAATATGAGTTTAGAACTCTATGAGTCTGCACTTGCACACAAGAGAAGGGGAAATTGTTAGGGTAAATGGTCTTGCCTTGGTCAAGCCCCTGTAGAGGAATTAACCTTGAAATGAAATAATTAAAGCATGTAAAACAAGACAAGTGTAAGTATTCACCTTGCTTTTCAAACCCTTGTGGATGGATACAAATTTTCTATACCCACAAGGATGTATAGTTTCTTGATTGAATGTATGTTGATAGAATTTAGGATGCCCTCACCAATGCAATAGGTTTACACTTAAAGAATCATAGATCATGGATGTATGTATTTTTTACATGATTAGAGGAGTGAATAATTTATAGAAAATAAAATTCAAATCTTGGAGCCAAATCCTTGCTTTCTTGAAATCAACAAAAAGATCTTGATTGCACCTTGGACTTGAATGCTTGAAAGTAGATGATCACTTGCATGTAGATAACATGGATCTAGGTGTATATAAGAGATCATATATGTGTCATATATAATGGATAGATCATAGATATAAAAATGAAGGGAAGAGGCCTCCTCTTATAGATATTTCAAGGTCTGAATTTGCGGAGGCTGACTTTGCTAGGCGGGAAAATGAAAATACTTAGCATCGGCCCCAAAACCCACCAAATTTAAACCCTCGAGGTATATGTTGAAATTGGTTTAACCTATACCTTGTATAGGTAAAATTAGGTTGGACCTATACCCTGAAGGGTAAATTTCAAGGCATATTTTGTAGGGTTTAAGAAGTATTAAGAGGCTCAGGGCAAAATGGAGAGAAAAGTGGGAAAATAAAGCATAAATGCACCCAAAATGAAGGAGATCACTAAAATGGGGCCCAATAGGTCCTAGATCTTCTAAATTAATGGGTGCTAACTTTTTAGACCTATACACTATCAATTTTTCACCACCTTTTTGTTCAAAAATTGACATAGATGTGAGAAAGTCAATTATTTTTTAGCAAAATTGATCATTTGAGGTAAGAGTTTTCATTTTTTAGAAGTGAAATGTGAGTAAAGAGTTTTTTGTTTACAATTGATATAATATGGACTTTTTATTTTCATAATTTTACTTATTATAATTTTTTTTATATAATTCAAGTTTGAATTAGAAGGAAGATTTGTCAAAGCTCAAAGTTTTAGAGAGTTTCAAACTAATGTGAAAATTGTAATGAGCAATTTCAATTTGAAAGGTGAATTTGATATAAATAGAAGTTGTCAAATAATATTATTCTCACTTATACACACATGTAGAATTCATCATCATGCCAAGGAAACAACCAAGGATTCTAACATCGGAAGAGTGTGAAGCAAAGAAAGAGAAGAAAAGGGAAAGAATGAGACAACTTTGCGAACAAATAAAATTGCATATCATACAAGAAGATTTTCAATTGGAAGAGGAACATGAAAATAAATGGAAAGTAAGAGATAATTGGAATTGGAAACACATAGGCAAGAGATGATAAACTTGCGTGCAATAAGACAATTGAATTACAAAGATGTGGGCACATCATCTATGAGATCCCAAGTTGAAGGGACACAATCATCCCATGTTGGATGCACAAAATCTTATCATGTTGAAGACACACTATACTCTACATCTCAAGGTGTAGGTACACCATTGTATAATATTGAAGAGACACCATACTCTACATCACAATGTGTAGGTACACCATCATATGATGTTGAAGACACGCTATACTCTACATCCCAAGGTGTAGGTACACTATTGTATCATGTTGAAGATACACCATACTCTACATCCCAAGGTATAGGTACACCATTGTATCATATTGACGGTACATCATTCTCTACATCCCAAGGTGTAGGCGCACTATCCTATCATGGTGAAGGCAGACCATTAACATCTCAAGTTGGTGAAGTTCCATCTTTCACATCTCAATTTCAAGGCACATCACCTTCAATTGAAGGTACACAATACATCCCTAATGTTGTTGATGTTCCTAATGTTGATCTCACACAATAGTTGAGAACACCTCCTAGAATTCTGTGTAGATAGACAAATTATTTTATTGATATTGATACAAATACTTTGAAACCAATGTATACCAAGATTCTCAATTTTTTCGTCAACGATATGCTAACCGCATTTGGAGATTATTTTTTGAGAATTAAAATGTGACATGAAGATGTCAACTATTTGTTGAAATGATGAGAAATATGAAATTTATGCCCATTATGAATATTCTTGGGCTAAGAATGATGGATGAGTCAAGTGAAAAATATATTTTAAATAATATAATGACTTTATATGAGAGTGTGAGTTCTACATCATGCATGAAAGATAGTAATGTCACACAATATGTACTTACATCAACAATAGTAAGCACTCAAATGAAGAAATGTTGACTCGTTAAAAATACAAGTAAAGCATTGAAAATAAGTAGAAATTTTCTAATGAGAGTTGTGGGAAGGTGTCAAAGAGTGGAAGATCCAAATAGCAATGAGTTATGGGAATTCTCTAGTAGACTATGCAAAAAGATAAACCAATTGTTGAAGCTTTGAAATCCTTGATTCAATATTTTTGGAAGAATAACACACGAGTATCTCCTAATCAAAGAGATGTTTTAAGAAGCAAGATTGGTAGCTGAATCCGTGATCCACATCCGAAACATTTTTTGGATTCAACTTAGACACAATTCTTTGCAAAATTTATAGTTATGTATCCTCAAATTAAAATTATTCAAACATATTTTGAAATTGCTAAAACCTTTTATGTCAATATAAATCACACATGCAGAATTTGTTTTTGAAGGTACATATTGAATTTTCTAACCATTATGATGTTTATCAGCATATATGCGTAGATTTACATTATAACATTGTTTTGCGGGAGTGTAACATAAAGGATCCACCTAGATCTGAAAGGGATTTAATATATACCATTTTATGTGAAAGAGTGGATGGTCAAAAAATTTACAAGCTCTCATGCTTGGATAGTACATGCATAAATTGTGGTGGTTTGTAAAGTTTTCCAATTTGTCAACATATGGAGAGTACACATGCAATTGGGAATGAAATAGTGGAATTTGGAAAATATAAGACCTTTGGATACAATTTAAAGGATGGAAAAAGGCTAAATGATGTGATTTGGTAATTGAAAAGATTCTAGTGTATCAATTCATGGACATTTTTCATGAAAAAATATTTATGAGTATGCAAGGCATACACATAGAGCTCAGTGGTTGGATTTGCAATTCAAGTTATGCAAGGACACATTTCCACTTGATACCATAATTTTAGTTTTATACTTTAAAGAGAAATACACACTACAACCATAAAATGAGATGCAAGCAAAGTATTAAAACTCTCAAAAACTTGTTATATTTGTTCATATAGAATTCATGCATTGGTGCAGGAGCACCTAAAGAACTAGGGTAAAAGACCCTTAAGAACTTTTAGATTGGTTTCTTGTTGGTTTTTAAAGTGTTTTTTTCATTCATCCTTGTAATGACCTAGTGGAAAAATGGCTCAAGCTAATGAACAAACACTCTAGCTGCTTAGTTGTTTTCTTTTTAGTTGTGTGTGTGTGAAGTAGTTTGTCAGCCTCTGGAAATCCAACCAATGCATCAAGAACCTTTGATAAGATGCTTGGTATGTAAAGTAGTGCTCGGTAAGACTAGCGCTCGGTTAACATTGGCACTCGGTAACACTAGCACTCGGTGAAAATAGTGCTCGGTCAACACTGGCACTCGGTTAAGACTGACGCTCGGTAATGCTGGCACTCAGTGAAATTAATGCTCAATTAAGACTGGCGCTCGGTAATGTTGGCACACAGTGACATTTGATGCTTGGTGAGGTTGACACTTGGTGATGCTACTGCTCGGTATGCATGTTGTTCGGTACCAATGGTGCTTGGTATTGGCACTCAGTTTGCATTACTGCTGCTCGGTAAAACTAGTTATAACGGCCTGTGAAAAGTGGATCTTGTCTATAATGGACAGTATGGGCAGTTGTAATGGTTCTTGAATAGATGCTTTCAAATGAGTGGGAAGTTAAGGTTGTTCAAATGATGGGGTGGTTATTAATGACATCCCAAGCCTTCATTTAGACAAGTGATAGAGGTTGCGAGAGTAGGAGTTAGAGTTGGAGGTTTTTGTATTTTTTTTCTTTTTTTTTCCAGTAATGAGAAGTTGCAAACTGTGTGTTGAGTGAATATCAATCTTTGTTTTTCATTTTTGCGTGAAAGTAGATTAGTTTACCTTGTTTCTATTTTGTACGTTGTTAGTTCTTCACCCATTCTAGGTTGTAAATATTAATGGCTCCTCAAGATTATTGAATCCATGGTGAGAATCATGTGTTGGGATGGAACTCGAGAGGAGCCCTTGTACATAGTTTTCTTTTTGTTTTTGGTAGGAAAAGCAACAGTTATAATTTTTTCGGAGATCTTACCCTAGGAGAGCTCGGTGATAGTCCGGCTAGGAAAGATAATGAAAGCAAAGTTCTGAAAACATTGATTGAGTGAGTAGAATGAATCTACCTGTGTAGGTTCAGAGAGAGAGAGAGAGAGAGAGAGAGAGAGAGAGAGAGAGCATGTCGATGGGGAATGAGTCTTAAAGAGGAGGTAAAGCCAATAGTGAATTACCTCAGTTTAGGGTTGTGAATTCCCTAGGAGATCTAGGAGAAAGATCTCAGAGCAAAACCAAGATGACTTTGTAGTAACAATGAGACTCTAGTCCCACATCATGCATTCACCTCACAGTACAGAGGAGAATAGTAAGATATTGAGGGAGTATCATTTTTTACATTAGCGGTGATATATTGCACTTTACAGAGTTTGTGCATGGTTTTCTTATTTTATTTTATGGAAATTTTAATACCAGGGGTATATCATATTGTCAGCACATCATATGGTCAGACAATTGTGCATAACAATTCAACACTTCTTAGATGTTTTATTGGTTGAGAAGGATGCATAAGATCATTATTATTCAGTATATGTATAATTTCATGGAGGTTGGGCAGGGAAAGGGAGAGCATGGTGGTCTAGGTGCATGTATCAAAATAGCCTTAGCACATGAATAATCAAAGTACAAAGAGAAAACAACATTTTCAGATGTGAGAAGTATCATCTGGTAGTGTAATTCTACAATGGTTCCAGGTAATAAAGGTGAGTCTATGGTTTGTAGATTTTTTTGGTTGATAGATGAAATTAACATTGCACCATATGAGGATTGGTGTACACTGACAATATTGAGTAAGCTACACTCTTTTATAATCTTTAATGCAGGTTCATGGAGTAGTCACACATGACATGTGGTGTGCTTTTTTTCATCGTGTATAGATGAAGACTGGGATGAGTGAGAGTTAAAGGAGTGGGTCAACGAATGGTGTACACAAGTTTTGAGCCATTTTGATTCATATCATCCCCCAGCAACACTACAACTAACACAAATGCCATCATTCATTGGCTTTGACCACTTGTCTGATCTAGTGCAACTAGGTAAATTGTCGATGTACAAATAATCTCAAATTTAGTACTTTACCATAAATATTCATTAAATTAATCTCGTCATCATGCTTGTATCATTACATGCCATATTTTTTCTCTTATTGCACCTGAAGAAAATGAAGAAAGGATAGATTATTATATTTGTCTCATTGTGTTGAGGAAAAAAAATAGGATCACTTGGTTATAGAAGGTGAATAATTAGAATAACTTATAGGAGCAGTGGTTTTTACTAGTACATGACTTAGATGATATCATATGAAGAACCCTAGGCTGTGGTTGTTTGAGAATTGGGAGACACACGGGAACATTCTTAATTATTCCAACCTTGCTTTTGCATCAAATGTCCATTTGATTAGATATGGAGGTAAAAAAACACAATAAGACTCTTTTGAAAGGTTTGTGAGTTAAACCACAAGGCAATTCTTGAGACAACAAAGTGTAGGGAAGATCCAAATGATTCATTAGACTAAATGTCAATACAAAAAGTTGTAATATCAAATTTATTTGAATGTATGTACATATAACATATATATTTCTAAAAATCAAAGTTACATTAATATCATTAATGTATAAAGATGAATATTTGTGTGCTTGATTTTCTCTCACATTAGGCTTTGTATAAAAAAAAAATTGTTACATTAATACCATTGATATAATTGAAGATGAATATTAGTGAAGACAATAAATTAGTACAACAAATTGAGTTTCTCTGACATAACTTATGGTGGAGACCTAGTATGAGCACTCATCACCTTGCATGTGCTTAACATGAAATATTTTCTCCCACTAGTCTATTACCATTTTGAGGACCTAATTGTATCCCATCCAACCCAAGAAAGATCCTTGCAAGTCCCCATGACAATATTTGTTAATGCTTCCTTTATACATAAAACTAGGCCTAGTAGCCCTTAATGACTGATTTTTTTATCATAACACCTTGACCCCTGACCTTAGACATAAAAATATAACATTTTGAGTTACCCTTTTTGGACTCTTAAAACATACTTCAAATTGGGTATATGTTTTTTTGGATCATCCTACCCAAATAATGACCAATTTGCTGATTTTTAAGATCTACTAGGCCACTTTTCCAAAGTACTTACTAATAAAGCTTCCTCTCAAACCCAAAATTGTTCTTAGACCTCCTATATGGGGTATAAATGACTCAAATAACTAACATACAAGTTATGGAATACTCATCTAATCAATGAATTAATAAACCATCATTTTAATCACTTCTAAGGAGGGTTTTGGAAGAACTATGTTCAAGAACTTAACTCTACTTTTCGCTGCTTCAAATTCCTCAAGTAAATTTTTCAAAACAATTCTAAACCCTCTCACACAATTGCATCCAATAAATATATCCATTAAGACAACAAAATCAGATTTTCCCTAGTGCTCTAGCAGTTTGAGACAACAAAATCAGACCTAGGGCATCAAAATAACGCATGTAAACTTTGAGATCAAATTCTAAGACTATGGAATATTAAATTATACCTCCCAAGGATCCATTTTACCAATTTATAGTCATGTTCATCGTGTAAAATGAAAATTATATAATTTTCAATATTCACTAGTTACCCTAGTGAATGAAAAGGTGGCCAATCAATTTCCTAGGACATAAATCTCATAATAGAATCGAATACAATCAGTTTCCAATAAGATTCAATCCATATTTCCAAAAGGGAAATAACTGAAATGAGAAAGACATGTTAAAATTCAAAATATTACATTGCGTTACGTTGTTTTATCCTTCCAAACTTTTCAAAACTCTACCCACAACCTCTTACATTGATAGAAGTATGTTCAGTATGATGATTTACATCTGATCAAAACTGACTCCCTATCCCTCAACTTCCTATTTTGATATTTTGACAATATTTTTGCATATTTTTTAGCTTGATAACTTTTGACAACTTATATGCAACTTTATGCATCATTTGCATTTTTTACCCTACATGAGTCCTAAACACTAATACATGTCCAATGAGGTCAAATGAACCTTTATCCATGAATCCATACAATATAATCTACGTTAGATGAATTTTCTACCATTGACAATATTGTGGCAACAGTTGACAATACCTGTAAAGTAGAGAAAAAGTCTTATTTTTGGGTGTGTACGACCATGTATGGTCTAGTAATGGCATGAAAACAATTATAATTGAGAGATATTTGAGTATTCTTTCATTTTCACTCAGTTTGATAAGATTTCATGGATTTTAGACCAAGTTATGGCCATTTTTTATGTGGATAGACTGTTAAACTAAGGGTTTGAAGGGTTTGTAGACCAATTTGACCATTTGAGGCATAATCCATCATTGAAAAAATCTAAAAATTACATAATTAAATGGTTTTAGGATGATCCAAAATATTGTGGTGATTTCATAATAATAAAATGGTGTTTTGATCATGTTTGAGGAATCCCTAGGTAGAGTTTACAATTTTTTCAAGCAAACAACGAAGGTGAGAGTGGTTGGTTCTGAACAAATAAATTTGTGTCTGACTATCTAATGGTTTTGGAAGCATGTTTAGGTATAATATAAGTTTTCTAATCTATTGGTAGATTTTGAAAAGGTGTGGTTATAGTAGTTTCAATAAACCTTCTTGGTTTAAGCCTAAAATAGGCCTAGAGTGAGGGTTTATGGTTGGGTGACCTGGTGCCCATATATCCTGATAAAAATTATGGAATGGTCCTTTTTTAACCTTTATAGATGATTTAATTTGAC
This sequence comes from Thuja plicata, assembly GCA_018584345.1. Lineage (NCBI taxonomy): Eukaryota > Viridiplantae > Streptophyta > Pinopsida > Cupressales > Cupressaceae > Thuja > Thuja plicata. Next base: position 978,468 of record MU227908.1, read on the forward strand.
CTTTTAAGTTGGGAGAGTGAATTGTTGGCACTTGCTTTGTAAAATGATGGTTGGGTTGACTTGTCTCCAAAAACCACACACAACCCTTGGATTTTGTGTACCAAGACTATTTATTCCTATCCAAGTGGTTTATAATCAACAACCATCCAAAAACTAACTTGCAATCACATTTTGAAAAATTTGTTGCACAGTTGTAAAAGTTGTCATTACAACAATGATAATATTTTTACAAATTTTACAACATTGTGTATCTTTGACATGGCTCATTGTGGCCTCAAATTGTTTACACCAATAGCTCTGGTTAGGTGGGTAAACCCTAAGAACAACCTCATTTGACTCCTTAAGTCGCTCGAATGTTATCGACCACTCCCGACCAACGTGACACTTAAGGTGCACATAGTACAAAAATTAGAAATCTTTTCTGGGTCATTTATTGAAGCTCATGTGACGTATCAATGATCTATTAGGTTCTACAGAATTGTGTTGTTTGTTAGGAATAAGGTGTCTCAACCTTGGATAATTCCTATTCTTATTATTTGTTTTGTAAAATGTATTTCTTGCAAATAATGTTGATGTGTCGGCATCTTGAATAGTGTGTAAGGAGATCATGGCTAAAACGGTTATGACGGATTCCTATGACANGTAAGAGCTATGTCAGGAAGATTCAATGACAGGTGAAGACATGTGGCAACTGATAAATGTGAGTACTGAAAATTTTTTGGGTTTCCTATTTTCTCGGAGAATGGTAAAAACCCTAATACGGTTATCGTTAGGAGTAGCCCTAAAAAGTGAAGCGCATGATATAAGC
>MU227908.1:984092-999339 GCA_018584345.1 Thuja plicata
TAACTGTAATAGTTTTTGATCAATACATTGTGCAGGTTTTGGAGTGCTGGGGTTTTTTACCGAAAGGTTTTCCCCAGGGTATATCATTGTGTCATTCTCTGTTTTCTGTATGCATGGTATGTGATTGCAATATCTTTGTTAAAGTAGTTAACGAATCTATTCAGTTGTAAGGATTTAAAAGAATTTGCATAATACTTTCCTATAGAGATTAGCGTAGGAAGCTGTTTCCGCACCTGAGTTTCCTTACATTGTTTCTTTTCACAAAAACCTCCCTCAATTTTGTGAGATTCGACCCCATTTGATATTAGTAACCCAATCTCGGTCGTTACCAAAACTTGCAATGTGCCTCAGTTGAAAGTTGCAACTGTGCATATATTTGAATGATTTTTTGTGGACTCAAATTATTGATTCCAAAAAATCTAATTGGGTGGTTAAACCCCAGGAACAACCTTGTTTGGCTCCCCATGTTGCTTGAACATTCCAAACCAACATGACCCTTAAGGTGCACATAATGCCAAAATTGTCAAACTTTGACAGAGAATTTCTCAGAGCTCATGTGATGTATCAAAAATATGTCTGATGCTATAGGAATTTGTTTTCGCTTCCCACAAAATCCTCTCTCCATTTAGGAATATTAGACCCCTTTTAAAATTGGCAACCCAATCTCAGTCATTTCCAAATCTTACAATGTGTCTCAGTTAAAACTTGCAATTGTGTATATATTTGAAATGGCTTGTTGTGGCCTTGAACCATCTATTCCAAAAGCTCAACTTGGGAGGTTAAACTATTAGAATTTAATCTTTCCTTGGTTGAAACTATGTAATTAAAGGATAAACCAAGGTATCCTTATTTGTATTTGTCCTGTAGTCCAAGTAGGAGGACATGTCACTATTTTGTAATTCCTTTAATAAAGAAATTAGATATTCCTCCTTAAGAGGAATCTCACATTTGGCACACACACAATGTGAATGTGGCATGCATAGAAGATGGAGTTACATGCAAACTCCTCCACTCATCTCTATTTAAGAGATGCCTCTCACACACTTTTTGAATAATCTTCTCTTCTTTCTCACTTCTCCTCACATTCTCATCTTTCTCTCAATATTGTATTGAGATTATTGCTCTCATTCTTTAGGCCTTGTGCCATATTCATATTCATCACAAGGGGTTTTTCTTGTTTTTCCCCTTTCAAATCTGTGTGTTCTTGTTGTGGTTCTTGGAGCATTTTGGTGATCTTTTGGCTTGATACTTTGAAGAATTCCTCTCTATATCTCTTGGTGAACTTGGTAAATTCCTTTCATGCACTCACACTTGGATTCTTTCATTTTCTCTACTTCTTTTTTATGATTCCTAACATGGTATCAGGGCAGGTTTAATCCTTGTTTGTTAAGTGTTGCATGTAGGGAAATTTGAAGGATATTTCGCTTGTGAAGGAGAAAGACTTCTCTTTGTTATCTAACTTTTTTTGCAGGTTTTGCTTCATTGTTTCTTGCAAATCTAACATTTACTTTAAATTTTTCTTAGTTCTGGATGGATTGCCGCCAGATCTAAGGATTTTTTTTCTTCTTATTTTCAAGTTTTTTAAATATCTAACATACCCTCTGTCGGGCAACCGCAAGGGATTTTGATTTTGTATATTCAGATTTTTCTATTCAGCATTCTTTAAATCTCTAGATTTATACATTTAATCTGTATATCTAACATTTTATTGCAGGTCTATCATTATATCTCTGTTAATACTTACATCTGATCTGCAGGCATTTAAATATTTTTTATTACAATTTCTGTATCTTTATCTACAGCTTTATAAGTTTTAAAAGTTACTTTCACTTTCATTGCACAGCACATATCCTGCACCAATCTGGTTTTGTCATATCATTTGTGTTGCACAGCTTAGTATAGCTTATTAAAGATACTATATACATATCTTTGCGTAGTTTAGTTTCATTCTTTGTTATTCAGCGTAGTTTAGTTTCATTATGCATTTATCTTCATTATGCAACATACTCTTATTATATCAGCATATTCCCTCTGTTTATAATGCAACTCCTTTATCATATTCTTTTAACTCTTGAGAGCATCTCTCTCTGTTCTTCCATCTTAGCAAGGTTGTTGTCACGAAGCCCATTCCATTTACCTCCCCGCAGCAAGTTTGTCTTTTTACTTTCCTTCATTCAACGCCATATTTCGTTCCTTACGTAGCTTTTAACACATTATAGTGTTGCGTAACTTTTCAGTATATTGTTTATTAGTAGCTTTGTTTAAAACATTATCTTTTTTGCTATATTTCGCATCTCTTTGGTGTTTTATCTTGCAGCATCTCACAACATCTAGAGAACTTGATAATTAATAGTTGAAATATAAACTTCTAACGCAGCATATATTTGTTTTCATTATATTTGTTGTTTGTTAATATATACATTTCATTTATTCCATTACTATTTGTTTACTTTTTCACTGCGCAACATTAGCATAATTTTCATTGCAGCATTCTTTTCTGGTACCTTGTGCAACAATTCTTTGGCAGCATCATTTATTCTTTAGAGTTTTGTAATCTCTTTGTTATTTCATTTCACAGCTTTCTAGTTAGCTTCCTACACAATTTCAATGATCTTTTCATTTCATTGTAACTTCTTAATTCTACAGATATATTAATCATTGTCTGCATATTCTGGAATTAGCCTTGTTTATTCTTTTCTAACATATGCAGGTTCGTCTGCAAGTAAACGGTTCTGCATATTCTCTAATTCATTCTGGTTTCTTATCTTATTTTAGATCTAGTTTGAACGATTCCATTTTTTCTTTGACTCATTCTAACTTTAATTTCATGACTGTTTTAATTTATAATTAACAATCTTCATTTGCTTATTTCTATTTGTAAATTATTTATATTTATAACTTCATTCCATTTCAAATCTGTCATTTAATTTAATCTGGTCAAATCTTTTTTTAATAAAAAAGTTTAATTGCTCAAACATTTTATCTATTCAATATTATCTCAAATTGTTTCATTCTTAAGTTCTTTAGATCAATTCTATCTTATTCCAATTGTTATTTCGTTATTTAGTGGTATTTAAAATTTGTTTCACCATCTAAATTAAATTTAAATTTTTTTAAAATATCATTATTTAACCATTCCTATTGTGATTAACATTAAGTTAAATTCATTTTTCTTAATCTTGATCATCATATATTCTCTTTTATTCGCTTTGTTTAAGTTAATTTGATCATTAATCATGTCTACTCTTATTCCTAAAATCAAACTAAATAGTTCTAATTACCATCAATGAAAAACTCATGTTTCATTTCTCTTTCATTTTAAACGTCTACTTGAAGTTGCTACAGATGCTTCCATTGAACCAGCTACCTCTGCTTCACAAGCAGAAAAAGATACATGGAAAACAAAAATGAAGAAGCTCTTGGTTTGATTGGTCTTTCCATCGTTCATGATCTTTATGTCCTAATTGGACATTGCACCAAAGCTCATGAAGCATGGGCCATTTTTCAACAGATGTATGACAGCTCATCTGAATCTCGTAAGATTCAACTCCAGGACAACTTGGAGGACTTAAGGTATAATGATTTTAAAAATATGAATGAATTTTTACTTAAGTTTGATGCAATTAAAACTCAACTAAGTGTTGTTAATGTTAGTTTAAGTGATATTAGATTAATTACTATTATTCTTAAAAAAATGCCTTCCTAAACAGTTTCAGCAATTTATCACTAATATTCATTCTCATCTTGCGATTCCTACTTTAGCTCCTCATTTAACTTATGCTATCTTTCAAAATTTGTTACATCAAGAGGAGGCTAAATTATTTCAATTTGGTACTATTAAGTCTTTTGAACATGCTTTCATTTCTAAAACTCAAAATCAAAGTAATAAATCTCATACTTCTAATAGTAATCATCATAATACTAATTATTCCAATAACAACAATAACTATCGTAACAATAATAATCATAATCATGGTTATTCAAATAAAAATAATCATAATAATAATTATTCAAACAACAGGTCTAATTCTAGGCCATCATACAATAATAGTAACAATAATTATAATAATAAACAAAATAGAAAACCACATTGTACTTATTGTGGTAAAGATGGTCACTTAACTAATGTTTGTTTTAAAAAGCAAAATGATAAGAAGCCTAATAATAACAATAATCAAAATAACTTCAAATCTCAATGTAATCAATCTCGTCATGCTTTTACTACTTGTTATAAAGCTTCTCATGCATTAGAATGGATTATTGATAGTGGCACTTCTCATCATGTTACATCTCATAGAGAAGTATTTGATTCTTTGCAACCTGATACTACTAATGTTCCTATTCAATTAGCTAATGATCATAGTTGCAAAGTTGATGGATTTGGTGATGTTAATGTTCCAAATGGAAAGCTTCACAATGTTCTTTATGTTCCTGAATTGAAATCTAATCTTCTTTCAGTTGCTCAATTATGCCAAGATTACAAAGTTGAATTCCATAAGGATATGTGCTATATTATTGATCCTAACACTGATTATGTTGTTGCTAATGCTAAAATAGATCATGATAACTTGTTTAAATTCTATGATTTTGCCTCTTCAAGGTACTCTTTGAAAGTCAATATTGATTTCAATGTATGGCATGAAAGGCTTGGCCATTTGAATTCTGATTATATTACTTTGATGCAAAAATCTAACATAGTTGAAGGTTTACCTCATATGGTTCCATCTAGAATTACATGCACAGGGTGCATGAGTGGCAAATGAAAAGTGAACCCTTTCCTCATGGTACTTCATGGAGGGCATCTCATAAGTTACATCTTATTCATAGTGATATTTTGGGTCCAATGGAGAACATATTCATACAAGGTTCAAAGTATGCTCTAACCTTTTTGGATGATTTTACTAGAAGAATTTGGATTTATTTTTTGCATACTAAAGATCAAGTACTTGACACATTTTCTGAATTCCATATGTTTGTGGAAAGGCAATCTGGTTCTAAACTTAAAATAATTAGAACAGATAATGGTACCGAATATGTTAATAATGTTTTTCATTCTTACTTAAGATCTTTTGGTATAAAGTATTAGCTTACTGCTCCTTATACAACACAACAAAATGGTGTGGTGGAAAGGAAGCATATAACTATTGTGGAAATGGCTAGATGTATGTTACATGCTAAAGATATGCATTACAAGTTTTGGGCTGAAGCAATGGCTTGTGCCACTTATATTCTTAATAGAACTCCTACTAAAGCTTTGCAAAATATAACTCCTAAGGAATATTGGTCCGGTAGGAAACCAAATTTACAACATTTGAAAATTTTTGGATCTATTGCTTATGTTCACACACCTAAACAAAAAAGGCATAAACTTGATTCTAAATATTCTTCCTTTACCTTTTTGGGTATGATGAATCTACTAAAGGTTATAGAGTTTATGATCCTATTACTAACAAGGTACATATTGCAAGAGATTTTGTTATTGCGGAAAATGAATTTCATGATTGTTCCAAGGTCAAAGATGATGAATTTAAAGGGGGTATTATTGATCTCTTGGAGGACCAACCTCCTATTCTAAACCCTACTCATAATGCACCTATTTTTATTACTATTAGTATTAAAAAAGATGATGATGATGATGATAATGATGATGGTAAGAATATTTTCACTCCTCTTAGTGATCATTTTGCTCATGATAGTGATAATGTTGTTCATGATGATAATGATAGTGATGGTGAAAATTATGAATTTACTCCTCATAGTGATATTTTCATTACTTCTAAGAGAAATCCTAAATGGTTTAAAAATTTACTTAATGAAGGTGATGATTATATTACTAGAATGGGTGGACTTAAACCTAGGAGACTTAATTATTGCAATTATGCTTTGATGTCTTCTCTTATGCATTCTAAAGATCCTTAAAAAAAATTCTCAAGCTAAAAATCAACCTCATTGGCAAAGTGCTATGCAAGATGAATATGATAGTTTAATTTCTAATAATACTTGGGATTTAGTTACTTTACCTCATGGCAAAAATCTTGTTTCATGTAAATGGTTATATAAAACTAAGTTGAATGCAAATATTGAAATTAGTAAGTTTAAAGCTAGACTAGTAGCAAGAGGTTTCTCTCAAGTTGAAGGAATAGATTATCATGAGACCTTTTCTCTTGTTGCAAAAATGCCTACTATTAAAGTCGTTCTTTCTTTGGCTGCTAAAATGAATTGGCTTATTCACCAAATGGATGTTAAAAGTGTTTTTTTAAATGGTGATTTGCATGAAGAAATATATATGTCTCAACCTCCTGGTTTTATTAAAGAAGGTACTGAACATCTTGTATGTAAACTATGATGACATGTAACTGATTGAATGTTTGATAATGATAAGTTGAAGATAATGCAAAGCATTAAATCAGTTAATGGTTTGTATTGTCATCGATGTCAACTTGATATCATCTGTACGGTCATGTACATAGTGCCAAAGACTTCATAGAATCAATAGAACAAAGGTTATTCTTTCAACAATGCATAAAAGTCAAGTAGTCACTAAGTGACAGACAACACCGATGGAGTGCACACCGTCAGTAAAGGCAAAGAAGAAAAGTCACAATGATACCCGATGAGCAAAAAATAGTGTTGCCCAACGAAAAAAAACCACAAGATGCCCAACGAGCTGAAAATAGAGTTACCCGACGAGTAAAGATCCAATGATGCCCAACGGATGGAGATCCCGAAGCTAACTTGAGTCATGCCGATGGAACTATCAGTTGTCACCGACAACTAACTAAAGAATTGACCGATGGAACAGAGAGTTCAGAAAATAACAAAATATCTAGCTGGCAAGAGCTAAAAGATAGACTTAACTAGTTGTTTTCTTTGTTTTATTCGACCAGAGTTAAGTAATAGATTTAAAGAAGATTTGTATAGTTGGCAAGAAGATAACTACGAGATAAATCAAGATTTATTCTTTAAATCAAATTGGCTAGATTATTTTTCACGTCAAGAATCAAGAAATAGTGAATATCATGTCTATATAAGAGACAGGCTTAATTCATTTTTGTAACATCACATTCATGGAAAGGGGATTAAGGGGGTGAATGAAAAGAGGATGTTGAAGAGAAACTGATGAGAATAAATTCATACGGTCCTGACCAATCAAGCTGAAGGAGAGCTAAAGAATTCTGCAGACACCGATGAATAGTGAAGTACAGCATCACAAAGCAGAAAGTGTGGAGCACGAAGAACTGAATTGGTACATTGATCAGAGAGGTAATGTACTTAAATAGATCTAAAAATCTGAAATTCAAAGTTACATTAGAAACAGGTCATAGTGTTTCAGTTTAACCATTGAAGCATCAAGTCTCTTAACAGAGCATGACTTAATAGTTTTCTATATATTGAGGTACATCCCAAGGAGTGCCAAAAAGGTTGATTCATGAAAGTATTATTGGATTTTCCCGATACCTATTGACAGTCTAAGAAGAAGGTTGATTCAAGGATGGTAGCAATAGATGCCCGATACTAAGTGACAACCTCTATGTATAAAATCCTCTAAAAAGGTCACACTTAACATTGTGTTTGTAACCTTTAACACGGTTGGCTCCTAACAGGGCTCACTTCAGAAGAGTGAAAATTTGGGGTACCGGTCCCAGTGGTTTTTCCCTTAACAGGGTTTCCACGTTAAAAATTCATGTGTTATGTGTGTATGATTCATTTCTTTATTGTTTTGTATCTGACATAGTTAACACTAGATTGATCGGTATACTCTGCTTATTTACTGAGTTTTGGTAAATAGTTATACTGCTTATCGGTAATCAAGGAGAATAAGGACAGACAAGGAAAACTGACAGACAGTTATTCATTACAAGTATTTCATGGCATGCATCTTGTAGGGACTTAATAATTTGAGGTTTATTTGATTGGTGGTTAATGTCTGAAGGATAAATTTTTGAGGCCACTTATACCCCTCCCCCCCTCTCAGTTATTACTAACAAACTAAATAAATCTATCTATGGTTTAAAATAATCTCCTAGAGAATGGTATTCTAAAATTAATGCTTTCTTCATTTCTCAAGGTTTTTATAGAAGTAAAAATGATCCTAACTTGTATATCAAGCATAGTGAAAATGACATTATTATCATCATTCTTTATGTTGATGATTTGATTCTTACTTCAAGTTCTAACCATTTAATTTCTGAGATTAAGTCTCAACTTAACCAAAAAATTCAAATGACTGATTTAGGACTTCTTCATTATTTCTTAGGAATACAAATTTGGCAAACCCCTAAGGGTATTTTTATTTCTCAAAGTAAATATGCTAAATATCTTCTTGATAGATTTCATATGAATGATGCTAATCATGTTTAAATTCCATGTGAATTAGGAACTAAGTTAATGATAGATATGGAAACTCCATTTATAGATGCTACTCCTTACAAACAACTTGTTGGAAGTTTAAATTATCTAACTCTCACTAGACCTGATATATCTTTTAGTGTTGGTTTAGTTTCAAGTTTTATGTCCAAACCTCAACAAACAAACTCCAAAATTGCTAAAAGAATATTAAGATATATTAGAGGTACTCTTGATGTAGGTTTATTTTATGATGCAAATTCTGATTTTACATTAAAAGGATTTACCGATTCAGATTTAGGTGGAGACCCCAATGATGGGAAATCTACTTTTGGGTATTGTTTTTTTCTTGGTTCAGGTGCTATATCTTGGAAAAGTAAAAAAGATCATCTGTTTCACTATGTTCTACTGAAGCTGAATACAAAAGTTGTACCAATGCCTCCAAAGAATCATTATGGCTTAGAATAATTCTTGAAGATTTGGGTCTATCTCAACAAGAACCTACACCTTTATATTGTGACAATAAAAGTGCAATAGCCTTGGCAAAGAATCCAGTCTACAATGCAAAGTCAAAGCACGTCTCTCTCCACCATCACTTCATTAGAGAGCAAATTGAAGAAAAAAACGTTTCACTCATCTATTGCAAGGGTGAAGATCAAGTTGCTGATATATTGACAAAGCCTCTTTCTAGAGATAAATTTGAATTTCATTGTAGAAATTTGGGTTTGATACCCCTTGATGTAAATCCCCCAAGTAAAGATTAAAGGGGGGTGTTAAAATTTAATCTTTCCTTGGTTGAAACTGTGTAATTAAAGGATAAACCAAGGTATCCTTATTTGTATTTGTCCTCTAGTCCAAGTAGGAGGACATGTCACTATTTTTTAATTCCTTTAATAAGAAAATTAGATATTCCTCCTTAAGAGGAATCTCACATTTGGCACACACACAATGTGAATGTGGCATGCATAGAAGATGGGAGTTCCATGCAAACTCCTCCACTCGTCTCTATTTAAGAGATGCCTCTCGCACACTTGTTGAATAATCTTCTCTTCTTTCTCACTTCTCCTCACATTCTCATCTTGCTCTCAATATTGTATTGAGCTTATTTCTCTCATTCTTTAGGCCTTGTGCCATATTCATATTCTTCACAAGGGGTTTTTCTTGTTTTTCCCCTTTCAAATCCTTGTGTTCTTGTCTTGGTTCTAGGAGCATTTTGGTGATCTTTTGGCTTGATACTTTGAAGAAATTCCTCTCTATCTCTCTTGGTGAACTTGGAAAATTCCTTTCATGCACTCACACTTAGATTATTTCATTTTCTCTACTTATTTTTTATGATTCCTAACATAAACTCCAAGAACAACCTTGTTCGGCTCCCTAAGTCACTCAAACATTCCAGACCACTCTAGATCGACATGACCCTTAAGGTGCACATGGTGCTAAAATTGTCAAAATTTGACAAAAATTTTATCAGAGCTCATACCATGTATAAACAATCCATATAATTTTGTAGGATCATGTTTCCACTTCCCACAAAAACCTCTCTCCATTTTGGGAGATTCGACCCCGTTTGAAATTGGCAAACCAGTCTCGATTGTTGCCAAAACTTACAATGTGTGTCAATTGAAAGTTGCAACTATGTGTATCTTTAAAATAGCTCATTGTAGCCTCAAAAAATATACTCCAATATCTCCAACTGGGTGGGTAAACCCCAGGAACAACCTAATTTGATGTCCCAAGTTGCTCGAACATTCCAGACCAGTGTGACCCTTAAGGTGCACATAGTGCCAAAATAATCAAAATTTTATGGATTATTTATCGAAGCTCATACGATATATCAATGATATGTATAATGATATGGGATTGTGTTGTCTCTTTCAACAAAATCCTCTTTTAGTTTTGGGATATTTGACCCCGTTTGAAATTGGCAACACAATCTCAGCCATTGCCAAAACTTACAATGTGCCTCAGTTGAAAGTTGCAACTGTGTATATGTTTGAAATGGCTCGCCATGGCCTCAAACTATCTACACAAATAAATCATTTTGTATGAATGAACCCAAATAACAACCTCATTCGTCTCTCCAATTCACTCAAACATTTTGGACCACTCTAGACTGGAGTGACCCTTAAGGTGCACATAGTGACAAAATTCTCAAACTTTGAAAGAGAATTTTTTGGAGCTCGTACGACATATCAACAACCCGTTTGATGATTATGTTACTAAAACCCAAAAACTCCTCTCTCACTTTCACAATATTAGACACCATTCAAAAGTGGAAAACACATATCAATTCTTTCCAAATCTTGCAATCTCGCTCAGTTGAAAGTTGTAACATTGTGTATTTTCTAAATGGCTCATCATGGCCTCGAGCTATCTATGCCAAACCCTATGGTGGGGAAATTAAATTCCAAGAAAAAAAAAATTGGGCTTCACAAATTGTTTGAACATTATAGAGCACACCATACTCATGTGTCCCTAAAGATACATAGAGTGCAAAAATTGTCAAACTTTGATAGATCATTTCTTTGAGCTCGTACAATGTATCCAAAATATGTTTGATGATACGGTATTATGTTTCCACTTCCCACAAAACCCTCTCTCACTTTCTTGAGATTCAAAACCGCTCAAAAGTGGCGACCACATCTTAGTTCTTGCAAAATCTTGCAATATCGCTCAGTTGAAAGTTTCAATGTTGTGTATCTTTGAAACAACTCATCGTGCCCTCAAACCGTCTGCACCAACACCTCTGGTTGGATGTGTAAACCCGTGGAACAACCTCATTTGTTATAGAGTTAAAAATAAGGATGATCACGTATGGAAGAAAGTAAATGAAAATATGAAACAAAGATTTAATGACCATTAGGAAAGACACTACGCTTCATAGAAGATAAAAATAATAATTCATCAAATGCATCTTAAGAATTGTGGTTCTGTCTCCACAGAAGATAAAAAAAACTTGATTCATCAAAGGCATGTTACAAATCATTGAGTCTTTAATGACTACTAAAAAACTAGATTAGCCACAAGATTGTCCAACCATTTTTTTAACAAACAATGAACTATAAAGCCAACAAAGATTAGTATATTATGTTAGATACTCATATATTTATGTACATCATCAGTGATCACCTTCTGCATAAACCGATTGAGCTAAAAGTAGTGGAACTAAAGTTGTATGGAATGAAACATACATGTTGACATAAATCATGAATCTTACAATAAAAATATACAATGATACATGCAAGCATAAATATATGTAAGGCATGAGAAATCTACAACGCATAAGACATCCACATAAACATGAAGTAGTATATGTTAATAAACATGAGACATGAACTGCATACATAAGACATGAACCATAAATACTCAGAGGGCATGATGTCATATGTATGTATATATACATATATAGACATATATATATGTGTGTGTGTGTGTGTGTACATATACATATATATATATATATATGTATGTATGTATGTATGTATGTATATATATGTTTATATATGTTTATATATGTGTATATATGTGTGTATATATATATATATATGTATATATATATGTGTGTGTGTGTATATATGTGTGTGTGTGTATGTATGTATGTATATATATGTATATATATGTATATATATATGTATATATGTATATATATACATATATACATACATATATATACATATATTTATATGTGTATGTGTGTATATATATACATATCCAATAATGTCATACATGGAATGTATCTAATATAGTTACACAGGCTTCCTGAAAGTCAAATGGATGTAGAATGTCACATATACAATAGACAAAAAAATATGTCCAAAAATTTCATATATGGATGCAATATATGTCCCTAATCTAGTCATTTCATGTGATTGCAAGAAAATAAATCCCAAGAAACCTTTGAATGTCAAGTGGACGAAGATGCAGAGGATGATGGAGTCTTCTGAGTGCACTCAGTCGTCCTCCTCTCTAGACTCCCTTGGAGCTCCAACGGACAAAGATGCAGAGGATGATGGAGTCTTCTGAGTGCGCTCATTCGTCCTCCTCTCTAGACTCCCTTGGAGCTCCAACTGATAAAATCGCAAGTATAAACATCAATAACTAATATATATTAAATTATAGGATGACATACAATACAATATTCACTTACCGCTAACAAAAATTCATTGCATTCATCCACAGGAGGGGCACGTTGACGATCTGGAGTTACAAGCCGCTACAACAACAATCAAAACAATAATTAAAATACATGCATGAATATTATTAAACAAATTTTAATATAAACCATTAAAACAACAAATAAAATTAATTAATCTCTTTCATACCTTAGTCAACACTTTGGTACTCGCTATAGTTAAAGCAACCCCGTGATCTAATCTATCACGAACAGCAGGAGGAGTATCTGTTATCAATAGCTGAAAACAAAACAACAAGAGTATTATGTAGTTATCAAGAAGGCCTACATTTTTTTACAATGCCACTAATGAATAAATGATACCTCTGTGACTGTCGCTGCCATGAACACTTTGACTATATTTTGATCATAATTATTCCACTAATTTATTTATTTAGTCATTTATAAATTAAATATAATAAATTAGTTTAAATGAACTTTCAAATAAATATACCTCTATGAAGGTTCCATGATGTCCTTCACTGCACGGTGTCAACGTTGAGGGTTCCACAAATAACTAATGCACATGCATAGTGAACTATGGGACAACCATTCATATAATTATGTACTACTCACATGTAATAATTATAATTTTTTATTAGATGCATACCTATGGACTCGACGATGTCATGAAAAAGAGAGGTGGGGGAACAGTGTCACTGCCACATGATTTACATAAATGGGGTGAAAATCAAGCACTCAAAGTCTCACTCATCTCACTCTGGACTAAAGGACTAGTGCACTGTATGAGGATCTAAGTGAGCACACTATTGGTGGATAGTGTGTCCACCTCAACATGTTCCTTCACAATGCAAGGAATGATAATGTGTTGGACCTCTTGTTTGGCATTGGTCATCCTGACTATGTTAGGGTCATGTTGTGCCCCCGATCTATCATATGATGATCCCCCACCTCTACCCTAAAATTCTAACATATCAAAATAATTTGAGATCTCATTGAGGATAAACTCACAATAGCGTTTCCTCAAAAAAATATAATGGAACCTCATGATTATGACAAGGAGGGCTATCAAAAACCATCCACCATCTATCCCAAAAGATACTTTTTATTTCTTCAAGGTTGCACAATTGGGTGGGAAACCTCCTATAACTAGTTTCAAGATTTAAATTGTTTTAGGATTTGTAAAGAGCTTACAAAGGTCACCTTTGTATATATTTTTCTTTTTTACTTCCTCATATGATATTTAATCTTCATGGTATTGTCTTTGCTCCTCTCTATTGTTTAACCATATATTTATTTGCACACTAACAGTGCCTACGTGGGTCAAAATTGACTCTAATGAATTGGAAAGTAATGCCCTATCGGGATTTGTTTCAATAGATTATTTCAACTTGCCAGTCAAAGACTCTAATTGATTTTTATTGTTCTCTATTTGGTTTAAAATATTTTGGTGTGTCTCTAGAGTAGGTTTTCCAATTGATGGAGGTGGTTGAGGTTGATTTTCTTCATTAGCTTCATCATGAGGAGGTTGAGGTGGATATCCTAGAGGTGGATAAGGATTTTCTAGAAGTCGATTTGCATTTGTTGAAAGTATAAACAATATTTAATTTTAAACCTTATTTAAACTTATATTTTAATAAAATAAGAAGTTAAAAGCATAAAATAACTCACCTTTTTACCTTCTCAATGTCTTGACATCATTCCTGAGATGATCAAACACACAAAAAGACAAAATAATCCTCTCCAAATTTCTTACACCCTTGCAAAAGGGTTTTTTCTTCCTCCAAATTGTGGCTGCAAGTTAAAATGGTTGCTTAGGGTTTGAAATGAGTTTTTATGTTTTTTTCTTGAATATGGTGTACGCCATAATGGCTCAGCATACCAAGCTATTTTTGGACTCAATGGGAAGTAGTACTGAGAGGGGAGGGGTGAATTAGTACCTCTAAAACTTTTAATACTTTACCCAATTTATCATTAGTGATCATTCAATTCTGATTTACCAACCATTAATGTTATTCTTTCTTATGTAGACATTGTTTGTTAACAATATTTACAATCATCCATAGAAACATTCATGAAATTAACAAACACATAACACAAGATATGATATCGTAGAAAACTCCTGTTAGGAAGTAAAAACTACAGTGGGGATGGCACCCACAAAAATTCACTATCTGCAGAATGGAAGGGAGCCGGTTAAGGCTTACAATTTGATCACTTCTGATGATCTACCATGTTAAGAGTATTAAGGTGGAGACCTGTTAAGATCTACTATGTTAAGAGCTTCAGCAACACTGATTTAAGTGTGCACTCAGTAATGAGATTTACAATAAGACGGTTAAGCCCACCTTTCTTGAAAGGATTTCATTAGTGTACTACACTTGTTAGAATGAGTACAAATGTTGATCTGAATGTATGTAATCTACTATTGCTGATTTACAGATCCATTAAATCTTTTACAATAATGATATCACCTTAAGTGATTGATGAATACTTTTTCTCTACTTGTCGGTAGCCTTTGTTCTGTTCTTGAAAACTGATTTGAATCTGTTTGTGTTCTTCTGCATGAATTCTCTGTCTGGTCTTTAGTTTCTCTCTGTGGCTACTTTCTTCATTGAACAACAATTGTTCTGAATGGGTCAAGCACCTATTTATACAATTTTTTTGACCTATCTTGGAATTCATGATTTACAATGTTAACTCTTAGATCCAAGGTTTACAACTTGACCTTGATCTTTAGTTTGCATGTTTTAAAATAGTAAAATGAAT
>MU227908.1:1015221-1034102 GCA_018584345.1 Thuja plicata
ATTTGATTTCACCAAACATAGACATCTCAAATTCAATTTGCATCTCTTTTGCAAATGTTTGGCATAACACATCTTTTCCACCAAATATAATGTCATCAACAAAAATTTCAGCTAATAAAGTACCTTTGCTTTTCTCTGTCTTCAAATACAGATTGTTGTTATCATTGGTTCTTGCAAATCCAATCTTTATCAAGTAATTGTGCAATCTCTCATACCATGCTCTTGGTGCTTTCTTCAATCCATATAGTGCCTTGTGTAGTCTGAAAACCATGTTTCTCTTACTTAGGTCAACAAATCCATCAGCTTGTTCAATGTACACTTTTTTCTTTCTAATATCCCATTCAGGAATGTTGACTTCACATCCATCTAATAAACTTTAAAACCTTTGTAGGCTACATATGCAAGTGAGGTTCTGACTCCTTCCAATCTTGCAACTGGGGCGAATGTTTCTCCATAATCAATTCCTTCCTCTTGTGCATAACCCTTGCATACTAGTCTAGCTTTATTCCTTGTTACTTCTCCATGTTCATTTAGCTTATTTTTTAATACCCACTTAGTACTAATTACATTTTTGTCGTTCGGCCTAGGTACAAGTGTTCAAGTCTTATTCTTCTCAATCTTCTCAATCTTCTCAATCTCTTCATTCATGGCTTGTATCCAGTCTTCATTTTCTAAGTCATCTTCTACTGTTTTAGGCTCAAAATACATAACAAGCATGGACCATCTCTCAACTTACTTGTTGTCATAATTGAAAAATCCTTCGATCCTATGATTTGATCAAGTTTATGGTGCCTCCTCACATACTTTGCTAGAGTAGGTTCTTGTCTTACTTCAGATTCATTATCTTCGTTCAATTCGAGTTGATTTTGTGTCTCGGCATCTCCATCAGATAGCTTGGCAGTTACCTCCTGTTGCCCGGCAACCTCATTTTGTGACTCGGCAGGTGCTAGTTGTTGCTCGGTAACCTCATTCTTAGGTTCAGGTAATACATTAGAATTCAAGTTCCTGTGTGCATATTCATCAATTCTAACATTTGCACTTTCCACAATTTTTTCAGTGTTAGAATTCAAACACTTAGATGCTTTACTTTTAGTTGAATATCCAAGAAATATGCCTTCCTCACCTTTAGCATCAAGTTTGCCATTTCTGTTATCTTTTAGTATGAAATATTTGCTTCCAAAAACTTTGAAATATCTTATAGTAGGTGCATATCCATACCATAGCTCATAAGGTGTAACATCAGTACATTTCTTGACTTGTACTTTGTTCAAAGTATAGACTGTTGTACTCACAGCTTCTCTCCAATATTTATGTGCGACATTCTTCTCCATCATTAGTGTTCTAGCACAGTCCATGATAGATCTGTTTCTTCTTTTAGCAATACCATTCTATGGTGGTGTCTTGGGAGCGGACATCTATCTTTTTATACCTCGGTCATTGCAGAACATGTTAAACTCATTAGAAATAAACTCACCTCCTCAGTCAGATCTCAAATATTTTGGACTTTTACTTGTCTCCTTTTCAACTTTTGCCAAGTACCACTTAAATAACTGGAATACATCAGATTTTTCTTTAAGAAACATATCAGTCATCATTCTAGAGTAATCATCAACAAATAGAATGAAATATCTATCTCCACAGTAACTTTTCTCACCAATGTGACCACAAAGGTCAGTATGAACCAATTCAAGAATTTCCTCAGAAGTATGAGTCTTGCTCTTGAAACTAGATTTAGTCATCTTTCCCAATTGACATTGCTTACACATTGCATTTTCAAGTTTTTTTAACTTAGGCATCCCTCTAACCTTTTTCAATTTGCTTATGCTTACCAAGTTATCAAAGTTTACATAACACAACCTTTTATGCCATAACCAAACATCATTATATTGTGTAAACAAGCATGTCTCAACAGCTAAATCCATATATAACAAGTTACCTTTTGTTTGCTCTCCACTTCCAACTAGTTCTCTAGTGGCATCATAGATCTTTGCCTTCTTGTGATGGAATTCAACTCTATAACCAGAAGTATTCAGCTGTGCAACACTCAATAAATTATAGTTAAGATCATCAACCCAATATACATTGTCACATCTGATCTTGTCAGTCAAGTTATTTGATCTTTCCCTTTAACAAGACATGGTGCATCATTACCAAGCTTAACATAACCGCCATTGCACTGATATAAGGTTTTAAATTTATCCTTATCACCAGTCATGTGATGTGAACAACCATTGTCAATAAGCCAACGGTCACCTTTACTCATATAAGAAATTAATGCAGTTTTCTCATCATCATCAGAATCATCTTTCATAGCAACATATACAACTTCTATATCATTTTCATCAGAATTATCAGTTCCACTGTCAGAAGCTTCTTCAGCTATATAGCAAGATTTCTTACCTTTGTCTTTGTAATCCTTATACTTTCTGAAGTCTCAGTCATCCTTTCTGTCTTTGTATTTGTTGTCTCTTCTTTCATATTTGTCATTCTTATCAGGTCATCTAGCAGCAATATGACCAACTTTGTTACATGAAAAGCAAATGATAGGAAGTTTACCTTTGAATTTTCCTTTTCCTCTAGATAGTCTTCTTGCCATAAGTGCCTCAAGTTCTTCCAGATCATCATCTGAAGTGTCGTTGTCAATGTTCACACATTTCTTTCCTTTCTTTGATTTTTTAAGGACCAACTGGGATTTGAATGCAGAATCAATATCTTGTGGAGTGTAGTTATCAAAATTTGACATCTCAAATGCAGTAAGTTTGCCTACCAGACCTTCTAAAGTCAAATTATTATTAGGAGTACATCTCAATTCTTGAATTGCAGAGACTCTAATAGCATATACAGGAAGAAGAGTCCTTGGTACCTTGCTTATAATGGTGTTATCATCAATGGTTCCATTAGCTCCTCTAATAGCATTCACAACTTCTTTTATCCTACCACAATATTGAACTATATTTTCTCCTTCTTGCATTTTCATTTCATCAAACTTACCTCTTAAACTTTCAGATTTGGCTCTCAGCACATTTGTATCTCCTCCATAGATGGTTGCTAGGGTATCCCACATCTGCTTTGCATTTGTACAGTTCTTTGTCTTGAAATTTAGGATAGCTCAGGGATGACGCGATCTCCAACATTGCTTGATTGTGTTCCTGCTTTTCTCTTAACTGTTCAGCGGTGAAAGGTGTAGTGGGGGCTACATAATCATGTTCAATATAGTGCTTAGCAGCATCACCAATACCATCTAGATGTAATTTCATCAAACTCTGCCATGCAGGGAAGTTATCTTTGTTCAACTTCGGTACCTCCTTTTTATACATCTTGATCTTTTGCTCCAAGTACCTTCAAACTATTTTCAAGATACTAGAGCTCTGATACCAATTGTTAGAATGAATTTAGAATAACTGAGAGGGGGGTGAATCAGTTATCCTCAGGTCTAGATGTACCAATTGAAAATTTATAGCACTTTAAACAACTCAGATTTGCTCGGCAACAACAGCATATGTCAACAACATAAATATGCAGTTTACTGTTCAAATGTAATCAGCTTGCAGAAACTTAACAGTAAAACACAACATAAACATTCACACAAGTTGACACCAATATTTAACATGGAAACCCAATTTGGGGAAAACCACCAATAATATGCTACCAAGTTTTCACTCTTCTAAAGTGAGCTCTGCTAGGAGCCAACCCTTTTAAAGGTTACAAAACACATTGCTAAATGTGACATGGTTAAAGGATTTAATCACCCTGTCAGGAGTGGCGTTATTAGAGGACTTAGAACATTCCACTTGAATGTTACTTTGCTCAAAGGATTTATACAATGACTGTTAGGTCAAAATGGTTAAAGGATTTTGACTGATACATTGGTTAGAAAGTAATCAGCAGGTGTGATCTGATACATACAACTTAATTTGCAAATCCAGATCCAATTCAGCTCTAATGCTAATTCACTGAGTGGCCTCCATTCTCATTTCAATCTTCAAACCTGCTTGGAAATCTGTCAAGCAATCACTTTTGCAACTCTTTGCTTCTCTACTTAGCCTTCTTTTGCTAGATCATGTCAATCAGTCAATTAACCATGAAATCCTCTTGCATACACTTAGCACATTCATCATACGGCTAGAATAACCCCTTAAGGTTATCTTATACCTCTTCATCTAGGTAAAATAAATCTTTGCCGCTTAATCAAGATCGTAGATCTTAGGTTAGGTCATATCCAACGGATCTTTCCATCATTTACATTTAATTTACTTCTCCAAATCAATCACTAATTAAATCTTGGATCCATGCATTAATTACGGTTACCCATGCATTTAAATAGTGTGGACCAATCGTGCTTATCCTTAATTAACTTTACATATCCCAATAAATTCAATTATGTCGGCCAGAGATCTCAAATCTCAACAATTACCATAATACTGCTGCTCAGCCAACACTGTGTTCTTCCACTCGGTCATCACTGCTTTCCTCGGCAATTTACTGGCACTTGTTCGACACTAGAAATTATGCTTAGCGTGCACTGGTGCTCGGTCGACACAAACTTCACTCGGCATACACTGTTCCCGGTAAACTGCCATCATAACTTAGTGTTATAGATAAACAACACATTACTTTGCTAATGTGCCAACTGATCAAGTACCCTTTGTAATTCTCCATAACACAACCATTTCACTCGGTCTTCTTGTTATCCTTGCCTTCAAATCTTCTTCAACAATCAATAGATATGGTACTAAAACAGATAGCAATAGTCTCACCAGTTAAGGTTTGACATCAATGACAAAACAACAATTGTTTCCATTGCAGCTTTCCAACAATATCTAAGATAATTTACTGGCATTTTAGATTTATTTTTAAGTTGGTTTTATTTCACTCCACTTGTCAACTACCACATTTATTCTAAATTAATAAGAGAGTGTTCAAAAGTTGAATATGATTTGATATTTATGAAAGTATTTGATACTAAATGATATATTATGAAAATTTTAGAACAAGTCATTTAATATACAAGTCATGAATCATTTTTATTCTTTCTTTAAAAAATATCACATAAATATATTAAGAAATGGTCTATTACATAATATAAATATGTAAAGTAAAACTATAATCCTAACATGTATTGCTAGTCCCAAGGTAAGAATTGAATTCATTAACATTTTCTCTTCATAATTTCAATGAGCCCACTAGTATAAAGAATAAGTAAATTATCTTGTAATAGAATAGAATATAATATGAAATGTGTCATCTAATTAAATTGAATATAAGTTGCTAAAGATTATATGGTAGAATTTAAAAAATCAAAAATTAAGTGGAGCGAAAGGATTTCATTGATTCAAAGGGTTGGTAGATAATTATCTATTGCTTTGATCGTAACTTTTAAACAACATTTCAAAATTCATTAATTATGGATGTGTTTGTTCAAGTATAATGATGCAATCTAGATTGGGGCATTCTAAGAATCTATGCAAGTTTGATCCTACACTTGTAGTTTTGACACTTTTATAGTTTTCAACATTTATTGACAAAATTGATCCTATGATTATTAGAATATCTCTATATGCAGCAAAGTATACTCTAATTTCCGCATGTATATTAGGAGAGCATATTGGTGTTTAAGAACATTAAAAAATTCTATGACAATTGGGAATTGTTTAGGCTCCCTTAAGTATATTTAAGGTGTGTTGATTGATGTAACACTTTTAAGATAGAGATGGATAACACACTAAGAAGTGTATACAACTAATAATAATGCACGGTTATGATTATAACTTGATATTTGAGCAAAGTTTTGGGTGAAAACGGAATGATGTTTCTCACTTTTTGGCATTTTTAAAATATTAAAAATAGCTTTTCACAATTCAAGAATTTCTATCACTTATAATGTTCACAAGCCATTAAAAAAACCTAAAGTTGATGTACACATAATTTATTGCATTTCACTATAGTTTATATTTATGTTCTTGTAAGGAAATAATTTGAATCATATTTGATTATTTTTAAAAGGTGTTTTGTATGAATGTTTGCACTTTTTTATTCGATACTGACTTTTAATCCCACATATTGTTGAGAAAAATGTAAAATCTATTTATTACTACTTTAGCATTGGTCGTTAACTCTAACAACTAGAGTAATTATAATTTTTGGTTGACTTTTTAATATTAAATTAAATCAAAATAATTTCAAATTTATATGTGTAGTGTATCCCTCCACTTAAATTATAACACATTTTTCTAAAATAAAAGAAGTGTATACAACTAATAATAATGCCCGGATATGATTATAACTTGATATTTGAGCAAAGTTTTGGGTGAAATTGGAATGATGTTTCTCACTTTTTGGCATTTTTAAAATATTGAAAATAGCTTTTAACAATTCAAGACTTTCTATTGCTTATAATGTTCACAAACCATTAAAAAAAACTAAAGTTCATGTACACAGAATTGATTGCATTTCACTATAGTTTATATTTATGTTCTTGTAAAGAAATAATTTGAATCATATGTGATTATTTTTAAAAGGTGTTTTGTATTCCTATTTGCACTTTTTTATTCGATACTGACTTTTTATCCCACATATTGTTGGGAAAAATGTAAAATCTATTTATTACTACTTTAGCATTGGTCCTTAACTCTACCAACTAGAGTAATTATAATTTTTGGTTGACTTTTTAATATTAAATTAAATCGAAATAATTTCAAATTTATATGTGTAGTGTATCCCTCCACTTAAATTATAACACATTTCTCTAAAATGAAATAAAAGAACTGATAAAACAAGGGTATTGGTTCTTATTCATAATGTTTTTAAATATCTTCTACTATGATTTATTATTTTTAAATGTCAAAATATTATTAGGATTAAGGTATCTCAACCTTTGCAATTTTTGACTTCTATTATTTTATTTATTTATTTTTTACATTTATTTTATGTTCATCTTAAGACGTCTCTTTGTGGGACTTACCTCAGTGAGTTGGCATCATACATGAAAGGTGACTAGGATGATATGCAAGCTAAATTTGTGGAAATGGACATCAATACTTTGTAGACACCACTGTGGTAAATTTTATGGCATGTCCCAAGGTGTAAGAGTCTGACTAGTTATAACAAAATACAACAAGAGCATGTCATATAATAGATTATGACAATGTAAGAGATGTAAATGGAAGTGACTAATGATATGTGGGACCCAACTTGTAGGTGTCTATACATGAAAAGGGTTCGTATGTATGTAGGTGCCCACACTATGGCATTTGGCGATCTCTAGTGTCCATTTTGGAGAAGATTTATTTGGTATTGATAATCTATAAATTAAAGACTTGTGAAGTGGTTTGTATCAAGTGTTTTGAAGGTATGTTTATGTTACCAAAGTTTCTCCAAGATTCATATCATATTGAAGACTTAGCTCTAAAACTATATTGTAACCATTGCTTACATAATGATGCATTCACTTGTGCTTTTAGAGTTTGGAGTTTTTCCCTCAAAATGATTTTCCCCACATAAACAATGTATTATGGTATTTTTATTATTTTTTTATATTTATGTTTATGATTGTCTCAGAATTATTTTTTAAAATGCACTATCTACTTTAAATTTGAGAAAATGTGGCTTCAACACCCTAACTTAAAGAAAAAGACTATAGAATGGTTGAACATCCTTGTTCAAGTACCACAATTTATAAGATTTTGTATAAATTGATTCATGTTAAACATGTTACTAATAAATTCAACGAGTGTTTTTGAAATATCTTCATGGAAAAAGTGATTTTGGAGAAAAGAATGACAAAATTTAAAACATTTCCAACACGTAGTTATTTAGAAGAAATGTTTTGTGACTAAAGTATATTCAATTATTGTCAAGGAAGAAATAGTTTGCTGATAAAAATACAAGTCATTTTGGCTAAAATGAGGGGGTAGGAACATTAAAAAAAAAAATGTTTGAATATTTGACGTAGATTGGTAAACAAAATCAATGAGATTAGGCTTAATTGATAGGTTTTGATAGATCAAAAAACATTAAAAGCAATAGATTTCTTCTCTAGATTGTTGATTGGTGATAGAATTCCTTCATCTTGGGAAGAGAAATTTATAAATGTCATACCCTCTCTAGTTTATAGATGAGACAATGCTAGCCTTCTCTCTCTTATCACAAAGGATAAAGTAAGATGGGTGGTTCTCCTTCGAAATCAAAAAATCCCCAAGGCTAGACGATTTCACTCATTTCTTTTTTCTAGAACATGGCTGAGAAGGATTAGTTAAAGTTGTACACAACTTTTTACTCAGGAAAGATAAATACCATTTTTTTAACTCTAATTCCAAAAGAGGGGAATGAATGAATTTTCTATTTTTGGGACCATTAGTTTATATCTACAAATTGTTTTACCTAAAATAATATCTCCTCAACAAAGTGGATTTGTATAAAACTAGAAAGTTTTGAATTTGATTGTTTTGATTCATGAGGTTTCTTATATTATAGATACGAGTAGAAAAGATGCTTTTATTTTGAAATTTGCTATTGTGAACACTTATGATAAATTTTCCTGGGATTGTAAGAATTGTTATAGAATATACAATGCAGGATTAGTTTAAGATATATAGCCACCCAAGATTTAGAAGCATCAATGAAAGTACTAGACAAATCAAATATGAGAGAATAGAGAGTGCAAATATATAATGATGGTAAATTACAAAAGATAACCCATTAGTTATATACAAAAATGTGAGACATGGATGCATAAGATTATGATGTGTCTTAATAATTATGACTTGAGACACATAATCATAACTATCCTATGTGCGCCTTAAGTACGCTTTTATATCTAGGGTGAACATGACCTAGGTAATCACTAGTTAGATAAAACAACTCATTCACACAAAAATCACCACTTAAGGTCAACCTGGAGAGAATGTAAAAGATACAAAGATGCAAATATGGGTCAAAACTACTAGGCCATATCAAATACCCATTTAAGAAAACCTGGTGAGACAAAACTCCTCCCAAAAAGAGAAAAAAAGAAAGTACAAGGAAATAGGACCCAATACGACCCCCCAATGACTACTTATATCAACAATATACAATCAATTGCCNCCCCCCCCCCCCCCCATAAGAGGGATAAGAAGAGACTATTTATCCCCCCATAATGTGTAATTTTCTTGCGTCTCCATGTCAATGTTGAAAGTTGCCACTAGCAAGTCTAGTGTTCTAAGTCATTGATGAAAATGACAATCCAAAATCCAGTAGAGATGACTGGCGAATAAGATCTAAAGACTCAAGTATCACCTTTATAGAAATATATTTCCTCTAACATGTTTCTCAAATGACTCCAAGCAAATTTTGAATGGTGAAAAATATTGATAAGATCAATACAGTGGCATACAAAATTCAGACACAATAACCATGGATGTATGGTGTTTACCATAGGAGAGGAAAATGGACCAATCTGAATCTATTCCTATAGGTGTCAATATGAATGATGACTATCAAATATGACTAGTGTATATATGCATAATCTTCACTATATAAGTATATGTAGGCAAAGGACGAATAAGAGGGTTTGAATGTGTCGTTTTAACATCTAAAGAAAAATCAATTTCATCAAAGGGAAGATGGATACTATTAGACTCAATCAAGGACGATCCCAAGATTGCTCCCAAAAACCAAAATAACCTTATACAAGAGAGAAAAGCAAGAGCATAAATTTGGAATAACTAATGTGAAATATATTAAATCAATATGATCAAAGATATGCATGTGCAATATATGCAACACAATGAAAAGTACATATGAGACCTTGTTTAAAATTTTGAAGGTTGAGAAAAGACTAAATAGGATATTGACAAGTGTCTCAAACCTATGTAATGTGACAACTAGGGTATAAGGTCACATATGTCTACAACAGAATTATAGAAAGATTCCTAGTAAGCGTAACATGTGAACATGTGTGAAAGGATCCTAACTAAGAACTAGTAAATAGATGATGTCCATTTTTTCACACTAAAGGGTAGGAAACGCCCCTATTCACATCAACACCCTCGTTAAGTGGAACTTAGGGAGGAACAAATCAATGCAATGATGCAAGAATGTGATTATGGGTCTCAAATATGAGACCATGTTAGGTACCCATGTATAAATGTGATGCAATCTCTAACAAACAAAGAAAATAAGAGAACCCGATAGGACAAACTCCTCTCCAAATGAGTGTGCAAAAATCAATCATAATCATGGACAAATGAAAGAAGTGATGAATGGAAGACCCATCAATACCCCCAAGGACTACATCCATCACAAAGATACAATCTATAGTCTCCCATATGTCAATACCAAAATTTTCCCCTTCCAAATTAGGCATTCTAGGGCACATTATTGAAAAGACAATCCAAAATATAGTGGAGATAACCTAGAGCAATATCCAAAGAGTCAAGTGTCTCCAATGAATACAAAAATGCCTCTTCCAAATGTTGTTCCAAAGTATCCATATTCATGGAAAATTGTAAGGAATGATACAGTAGAGAATGAACAAGAAGGTTTTGGGTGTTCTCTCACAACAACTAAAGAAGAATCAACTCTATCAACAAGAACATGTATTTCATCAAAGGTTTCTCCCAAATCTAAAATGTGGGAGTCTGTAAACAAGTCTAGAGTTCCTATTAGAAGTCATTCCAAGTCACTATATATGGAAGATGATGAATATCATGCTACATTAAAATATAATCTAAGGCATATATGTAGCACCATAAACATCTTTAGAAGCAATAGTAGATGGAGTAGATGGAATGCAAGACTAAAGAACTCGATCACATGTTTAAATACCAATGTTTAAATAACCAAAGCTCTCCTTAAAATCAGAATCTACACTAAGAAGTGTGATCATCATCTAAAGGACTAAAATTAACTTATTCACACAATTTATACGGAAAAGTATGGAACCCCAAACCCAAATTACTGCTCCAAACTATATATATAGTAAACAGTGCATCTTAGAAACAAACTAGGAAATGAAAAACCAAAATAATAGAATAGAACAATATTCACATTCCAGGAAACTTCAACGAGTCTGACATGTTGCAGAAGGCACCATAGGTTGTCTTTTTGCAGTCTACCCAGCCCACCGCTCCCAGAACAGAACTGAAACTTCAACATCAAGTTTTTTATATCCAACTTATAATCCCACTGGGTAACTGCACCAGAGTAAGTTCACAAATAGCATCTACGTCTACCTCTAGCTATTACTCCTGATGTGCTGCTAAAGAAATAAGAAGCAACGAGAAGCTAACTGCTTGTCAGCTATAGCTACTGACTACTTGCATGCAATGCAAGTTTTTATTCCAAAATATTTCGTCCACTAATTCTAAAATTAAATCTATGCAACCACCAATTAAGCTGTAGATTGAGTTTATTATGAACTGTGACTTAATGCACAGTTTTTTTGCTTGGCAAAAGATCTGTAGATAGATGACCTAAAAATAGCTAACTTTGAATTATAAAGGATACCAAGAACAGTGAGAACCCAAAAATAGCATGAGCTAAAATAGCTCCAGCTAAAAATAATGTGTTTTAGAATATGTTCTTCTCCTTAAAACTGGTAATGGCTAAAAAAGGCATTTTTAGGTAGGTGGCTCTAGATACTTTGTGAAGACCCTTACCGATTACAATCAGAAATTTATGTCTTTTTATTACAGATAATTTGAAGTTTGAACAAACAGTGGATATGTAATGCACAAATTTACAATTCCAATAGACACTCAAAAATAATCTTAAAGATAGTCGCAATAGATGCCAAGGAGGTAATTTCTTTCTGACAGCAATATAGGAACAGATTTAAGACCAATACAGAATTCTTGATTAGTACAGTTACTGCAAACCATATTCTTCAATCTTACTTATGCAAGCGACTGGCATACATCAAGAGATTGGCATCTAATTGCAATCAATTACCCTTAGGTTTCAGTCGGTAATGAAAACTCCATGAAGGGATACAATGCAATTAAAAAGATATGAATTGTGATCAATAGGAAACTCCACGCCTCCAATATCAATCACTGCCTGTGTTTGTTTTCCACTACAGTGAGTTAACAAAGCTAAAAAACTTCAACTCTTACACCTCATCTTCATTAAGCAGCATGTTTGGAATACACTTGGTAACTGGAAATCTCCTCCCAGTCTCTGGACAAATAAGTGTCCCTTCTTCTAAATGCAACTCAAGAAGAGCATGATGAAATCGCTGCATAAAATCATCATTCTCTAGCATTGTTGGTTCTACTTGTTCTGGGAGATCATTTACATTCAACTTCCTTCCTGCATCATCTAATACCGTCCACTCAATCTTTGGGAAAATGTGCTTCAAGAAATCAGAGTTAATACCGTCCTTTGTCACAAAGTTTTCAACTTCCAATTCCAACGGAAACCCCCTGGTCGCCACTCTAATGCGACAGGAGAACAGCATGTTGTGTCAAAAGCCTCATCCTCGTCAAATACGTGTTAACCAAATAAACTCTGAAGCAATTAAGACCTGCAGAATTAAATCAGGTCAAGAGAAATTACGCCTAATCTGCTGAAGGTGGATTAAACTGATCAGCCTAAACGTTTGCCAAACACGTTTCATACCAACTGACTTTTGGGATCAAAATTGAACAACCATTCTTAATTTTTTTTAAATGTCATCCCGGATACTGACGGAGCCTCATTAGAAAATGCCAGTCATATGCAACTCATGGCTGGTTTAAACCTCATTGTTCGAAGGTTATTTGCGTTGGGACGGCAAAATAAAAGCATCTACTGTTCTGCTGTGCCCTTCGAAACATCCAATCAAACTCTACAAAACGAAAAACGTAAATAAAAAATTGCAGAGCGCCATTAAATCCATGATTTAACACAGAGCGACACTATATCACAGAATCAACAGAGACAAATGATGAACTCAAAAGAAAAGAAAAATACCCTAACAGTGAACATGCCGAAAACATGTGCAACCATCGAGCAGTAGGCTGAGAAAATTAAAAAATCAAAGCACTTAAAAGCGTGGCCACAGATTTAAACTTAATATGCGAAAACAGGCTTGGAAAAAAGCAAACTAACATCTCACTTTCTCCATAGGTCCTTCAAACCCTACTAAAATTTATTATTCATATGCCACATTACGCACACAAGCAGACTAATAATTAATTGAATGCATGCATACATACATTTTCAATAATGGCCTGCCGCTCCAATTATTACGTGTTGTTTCTGGATGATTCAGCCTCCGATTATTTTTCTGAAACAAAGGGTTTGAAGTATTGAAAACGCTAACCCTAACCCTCAACTATATAAACCCTAATATGTCTCGCCGAGCTAATGAGGCAACTCTTCCATGGTACTTTATAGATCTATCACAACAATAGACTAATACAAATACTATAGAAAGTTATGAAATATGATAAGTGATGGTTTTTTGACGCAGAGGGATTATTTTAGCTGGAACCCATGACCTGTAACTAAATATATTGTTAGTCATTCAAACACAGATGACTCTCAATATACTTCGCGAAAGTATAAAGACTTCAAAATTGGCAATAATGGAACTCATAATTTTGAGCTCGTGGATATCCATCCTAAAGTATGCAAATAAGTAATTATTGTTTTTGTCCCAAACACAATGCATAATTAAAAAGTATAGATACTAAATAAACCAATCAACAATACTACTGTCCATATTAGTCTATACACTAAGCAGTTTAGCATGCCCAACATAATGAATAGTTAATATAATATTGGACCAAGACCCCTTCGATCTGAAACTACCTTACCCTCAACAGAGAACAGTGAAATTATTTTTTGATACAAGAACAGAGTGGCTTGCCAATATTTTCAGTTCAAGCAAGTCTTATATGCTAATTTTAACAAAAAAATATGGGTGTTCAAAAACTTGCACAAGTCCTGATCTTTGGAACTGTTGTGAATAACTAGTCCATTGGCAACACAGTAATCCATAAGAAATAAAACCAATGTCAAAAGCTTATTTTTTAGACATATAATGCGAACCAAAGACTAATGACCAGTCAGTTTAAACTTACAACTATATCTTTCAAAAAAGGTAATACACATCCTCTTATCCAATAACTAAGTAGGACAAAACATGGCATACACTGCTTAGATGCCCTCCTTGGCAATTCCAAATGGTTGGCATGACCTTTAAAATGCCTGATACGAACCCATGGGCAAAGTGCCAATTTGAAGACGTTATCTTTACTCACCTGCTTTAGCAACAACAAAGTTATCTTTAGTCACATGGTTTAACATCAACAAAAACTATAAGCCAAGTCTTCTAAATACTATTAAAATGTGTCCCGATCCATGGCAAGATAGAATTATTCACTTACCTTGCGGTGGGCGGGGGCTAAAATTCTGCTGGTAATTCATCTGCCGCATTTCTCTCCGCCTCTCAAAGTTCCTTGATCGGTCAGAGTTTCGTGGTCTATCACTGGATCGTCTCTCATTACAACGTGCATTATTCCTCACCCATTCTTCATGGTACTTCGGATCATATGGAGCAGCTTGTCCATTAAGAAAAGGCTCTCCTAACCAAAAGGCACAATATAGTTTTAGACCAATCAAAAACTAATATAGATAGTAAAATACATAATAGAAGTCGAGCCAGAAAATTGCAGCAGATTATGCCACAACTCTATAATAAATTGTTTTACAACAAAAGCTTAAACTGTACTCAAAACAGTGAGAGACTGAACACACTCCAGATTACACAACCAAAATCATAACTTACACAATTGAAGAAAAAATTACCATCACAATAGAAACATGCCACACAGACACTATATAAAAAGGAACAAAATAAGTACCATAACAGTTAATCTTAAAACATGTAAATAAAAAATATGTCATGCTCACTATTTTCCCTGCACCCAATAGGGCATCAAAATGCTCAGCTCTTCCATTATTGACTCAATTAATACCTTTAAAGCACAGCACGACTGAACTTGAAAAGCACCTAGAGACCTTAACCTTGTTAAGTACATTATTACCCTTCTTACCAATCAATATCTGAACATAGGAACATTGATTAACCTTACAGCCAGTGGTGCAGGAGCACCAAGCAACCAAGTTTTACATTAGGAGGTCATGTGATGGTTTGTGTTTAGTATAGGACCATCTTACTCTTTTTGCATTCAATAAGGTCTATAAGACCATTTATGTGTCATTAAAGTCAATTTTTGTGTCATATAGGGGAAAATGTAAAAAGATGCACAAAAGATGTAAAGGTTGTCAACAAGTTGCTTGACAATTTTGAAATATTGTCATAAGAGTAATTTATGCACCTAAAGGTCACAAAGTTTGAAAACTGTTGTGAAAAACTGTTGTGAACCATTGAAATCATGTAAAAACATGATAAAAGGGCCCCCAAGACACGAGACAGTTTGTTGGAGGGAATGGAAAGGAATATGAATAAAGATCACACTGTTTTCTGTATATTTTAACTGCAAACTTACTGTTACAGAGCATTGTCCTGGCTTGTACTGCTCCCTTACCGTCTGAAAGCTTTTGCATTTGATAGGGGCATGAGTTAACATCACTTTGGTTTTAGTTTGGGTTCATTTCATTAAGTTTGGTGGTTTTTACAAACCTTTTTGTAAAACTGTCTGTGTGACTGTGAAACAAGGGCTTGAGGGCATAAAAAGACTGATTAGGGCATTCCACCTATTGTGAATCTCTGTGGCTTGGTGGAATGAACCCATTAGGCGTATTTCAGGTTCCCTTTAAGTTTCAAGAACAGTGGGAGAAGTGGACCCCTCTATGGTGATGCCCTAGATGAAAATTGTTTTGTTTCCCAGCAAGAAAATGGAGGTTTAGGCCTAGATCTTGATGAAATCTTTGGGGTAGTGGTATCTCTGGGTTTTTTAAGCATATGCAGACATAATGAAAGGTGATTAGACTCGCGTCAAGGTCTGGAAGGCTTGAGATATAGGATTTTCAATAAACCCTCTCCTAAAGTGCTTAAAACAAGGGTATTGTGGATTGGGGCATAGGTGTGGGATTTTCCTAAGACAAAT
Organism: Thuja plicata; assembly: GCA_018584345.1. Taxonomy (NCBI): domain Eukaryota; kingdom Viridiplantae; phylum Streptophyta; class Pinopsida; order Cupressales; family Cupressaceae; genus Thuja; species Thuja plicata. The sequence goes on from MU227908.1 coordinate 1,031,262, forward strand.
GATGGATTTGGAGGTTTAGGCACATGGGAAATGCTGCCCCACTGATACTAGGGGTTGGTGAGAAGAATTGAGACTAGTTCCTTTGGAAATTAGGCCTAATTAGGACAGCGTAGCAGGCCATTTTCGATGCACATGTTCCAAAACAGTCACTAGTGATTTTAAAGTATGTCATGTAACTTCTTTACGGGTATTTGAATCTGTGATTCGTTTGGGAGGTCTTTTGGAAGGTTTGGGAGTTTGAGTCCAAAAACAGCGTGGACAGGGCTAGTAGGCCTATTGGTCTCACAATAGGTTCTCATGAACTCCTTTCTCAAAGTGACAGGAGAGCTTATACACACAACTCCAAGGTCATTTCCTGGAAACCACATACTGGTCTTATTGACATCATTTATGACTTAAGGAATATCAACAAACACATTACAACACTTGACATCAACCTTGGACAATCACCAAGGGTCGGTGCATGAAAACTTCACACACAAATCTATTGACAGATATGAGCACATCCAACATGATATTTGAAAGTAAGAAAAATGCAACCTAGCTATAAACATAAATCTCAAGGAGTAGTAAACATCCTCACCTCCATATGACTTTGATTTCAAGTCTATGTAGGAGTCCGGTAGCACCCAGCTAACATTAGGAACATCTGCAATGCAACAAAAAATCCCAAGTAAAAGTCCTGATATGACTGTCAAAAAAGAAGTAAAGAAATATAGAAAAAAAAACATCAAGAAACACACACGATTAAGCTTCTGAGAGAGCTCTTCGGATACGTTGCAGCCAAATGCATAGTAATGCTTTGTAGAAATAGAATAAATCTTCATCCTGGCTTCCTCCTCACTGCAAATAAAACAAAATAGAAAATGCCCACTCAAAGTAATTTGCATATACCCTTAAAATTAAAGCCTGTCAAAAAAAAACCTCCTGACTCTAATTCTTGAAAACAGTCAACCCTTAGTATCTCAACCCATAATACAATACCATGTACCTTAATGTCCAAAATGCATCAAAACCCAACTATATATTAACCCTAAAGTAAGAACCGTATACAAAATTTCTAAATCCCAAATTCAAAAACCCTCTAAACCCCACACGCCAAAACCCTCAAGGATCTCAAAGCCTGCAAAACTAGTCACCAAGAAACTTGTAACCAAACCTTAGTACTCCTACAATCTCCCTGTCATAGAGATATACATAGGCGAACATCTCCAAACATCACAATACTTCAGTTGGCATCTCCATTTGTCTCCCCATAATGTACATCAAAAATCAGAGAGTTCCCTATATAACTAGTGGGAAACCTAGCGGCTTAGCTCACTGCCAAAGAGACACCAATTTGTTGCACAGTTTCCCCCCTTTTGGATACAGGTAGGTTTGATATTTCAGCAATTTCTGGATTCAATCCACCTGAATTTGGCCATACCACACACACACACATATACATAAGCTTAATATATCAGTAAAACAAGAAACATTTTATATCAATATATAATATAACATATTAATATATTATTAATTTATTAGTTATTTATGTCGCGTCCTAGTTTCCAACAAATGTTATTACCTGCTAGTATGATCTAGCTAATCTAGTCAGCAGTCTTGATTGTGTTGCTGTGTTTTCTCTAGCTTCATAATTCAATGGTCCGAGTGCAAGTTCTGATAAATATACAGAATTTGAGTTTTATTAAAAATAGTGCTGACATCAATCTGTGTCAAATTGCCAATTAGCCAACTGGGCTAAACTAAACTATTTGTTCCATTAACCCGTGATACATGAAACTTTGTTTTTCCATGGAATGAATTGTTGCTGCCTGCTGATTTGTCTGTAGCAGCAATAGAGTACTTAGTAATCTGCTGTGGGAACAGTTTTTTCAACTGTAATTTTGTATACAAAAATGTCAATTAATAAGTATTAAAGTTTCTAATTCTGTACTAAAAAAAAGTTTCAGAGCACCTTTTCTATGAATGTTTCTCCAAGATTCAAAATGTGCCATATTCTTTTTAATGACTGTTTAATGAAACAATCTGTGGGATGGTCAAGGGATGTATGGGCATCCCCTACATGTTTCCTTTTACAGGAATGCCCCTGTAGTATGCTTCTGATTTTTGTGACAGGCAAGGATGTTTCTTTCACACCAAGTTCAGAATGTCTCCCTTTCTACAGTGTGGGGATTTAGATCCCTGTTATAATTAATCAATAGACTAGGATAGACGATTAGTCTAGGAAGCTGGGTTCGCCCCCCTAGCCCCCCGGACCAGCATAAATTCGAACCAATTCGTGGTTCGGGTCTAGTCCGCCTGTGGGTGTGGATAGGGACGTCCGTTCCACGGGACTGGGTTCAAACTTGGGTTTGTGAAGTTCGTACCTGGGCGAACTTGCCCAAAAAAAACCAAACTTAGTGCGAACTTCGGGCGAATTTGGCACTCAACGTCATTAAAAACAGAGTTTTATGACGTTTTTGATAGAAATTTGGCGTCCACAATCCAAATTTTTGACATTGCCGAACTTGGGCCCGCTGAAAAATAACTCTCGATGCCCCTTGACCCTTGACCGCAAGGGGCGCTGCCCCTTGACCCCGTCTTGGGGGCTTTGCCCCCAAACCCCCATTTAATAATTTGGGGTGGAAACTGCGCCGATAAAAGGGGGGGAAATTAACCTTCAAGTCTTATTAGATTCCATATAGAAGATGATGATGATGAAGAAGAACTAGAAGAATATCAATAAATTATTAATCCATTAGTTGAACTTCAAACAATGATACTTGAACTGATGTTATGATTTAATTTTAATGTTTTGAATCTTTGATGCTGAGCTTGAACTTGAAGTATATGTCATAT